>CATIWO010029960.1:0-16582 GCA_949673435.1 Macaranga tanarius | reverse complement strand
AATGTAAAACTACATAGTTTTAACTTTTAATCCATTACTATTATTTATTATCTTTATTTGTATTATAAAACTACGTAATTTTTGCTAAAACTACATAGTTTTAATTGAAATTAAATAATTTAATTTTTAGCTTATATATTTAAAATTAATATTTAACAAATTAATAATAACTGTATATCTTATTGTTGCATTATATTAAATATATTATATCTAATAAAGAGTACTATCTTCCTTATAAATTTTATTTTTAATTTTATTTTAATATTTATATTTTAATAATTTTACATTTTAACATATAAAACAAGATGATTATAATTTAAATATATAACATAAGATGATTATAATAGTACAATATTATAATACATCATAAAAAATTATATGATATAAGATGATTATAATAGTATAACTTTATAATATATCATTTAATATAAGATGATTATAATAGTACAATTTTATAATACATCAACTTATCAATAATTGATTATCAATAATTGATTATCAATAATTCAACATTATAATTTATAATACATCATAAAAAAATTAAGATAATAACTATTTGTAAAATTTTTGAAATATACATACTCAAACAACACACACACATATATAAATATATATAGTAAATTATCGGTTCTAGTTTTGGTTCTTCGGTTCGGAGCAGTTTGGTTTGGTTCGGTTCTCGGTTCGGAGAACTCATTATCTCCACACGCGCTCCAATAAAAATTTTCGGGACAGTTTGGTTCAGAGAAAGTCAAACGGTCAACGGATATTTTCGGTTCTAGAGATTTTCAGTTCGGTTTTTCGGGACAGTTCGGGTTCTCCGCGACCCGCGCTCAGCGTTAGTTCGGGCTCCAAGTTCAAAAGAACTAATTAGAATTGCTAAAATTATCCAAAATCGCAAGGAACAATGACTTGAGTTGAAATATGAAAATCAACATTATATTGAAAAACAACTATCTAAATAGATTGAACATATGAAAATTGAATGTCAAAAAATGAGTGATTGGATTGAGAAATATGTAAACTAAGTTCTACTTTAGGCTGTTGAAATTTCTAAATCAATACGGGAGATGATGAGATATGATAATGGTAATGTGTTAAATATTTTATCTTTTATTCAAATTTTAATTTAATGCTAATGAAATTTTTTATTTTTCTAATATAAATTTTTATTTGTTAGATTATTGGAACTCATTCTTATTGGAGTATTGGTGACCTTTCTATTATAGAAATTGTCAAGGATTGGACTTATTAATATTTGGAATTTTTTTTCAGTAGATAATAGTTTAATTATGAATAATTGATTTTTCCCCATATGAATTATTATTGTGGATGTTAGAAATTAGCTTTATACTAAATTTTTTTATTTTAATTATGTAAATTAAACGTTTACAATTAAAAGTAAATTCAAATGATAACCATTTTTTGTGTTCATGAGCTTATGATTGTTAAATTTTTTCCTTCAGAAATAATTAGCTTTCATACGCTTTTATGATTTGCCTTCAAATTGGAAACACAAAATTATAAACTTCATTTTTTACCCTTAGAAATAGGCAAAAATAATTTTTTTTTTAAAAAAAGCAAGAGCTTATAAACATTTGAAATTAATTTTCATTTATATTTCAAAGTTGATTTCAAATGTTTCTTTCAAGTTAATTACTGGAAGTCATACATTTTTAATAATATTTTATAGAAGAAGAGTAAAAGAAAGATAAACAATCATTTTAAGTTGAAAAGTAAGCACATAGTGGCTCGCAATATTTAGTTGAATAGGTGGAGATGATAGTAAGATTGTTAACAGAACCATTTTGAGTATTTTCTTAAATATTAATATCTAAATTTGTGACACCCTCCCCACTGGCACCTTCATCAGTCAGCACCATACTTTTCTATTGTCCGACTGAGGCACTGACGTAGAGAAGTGTCACTTCAAAGTTAAAACCTAACATCACTTTATTATCCAGCTTTTTCATATCATTCAACTATCAGTAACATATATATAAAATCACTAATAACATTCATCCAAGAATAAATAAGAACGATGGCAAGATCAATAACCACTGAACTAATATAATATATATATTTAGTGTTCTGTCACAGGAGGGCTAAAAAGGGAGAGAGGATTATATAAGAATATCTACAAATGTACACCAAAAATAAAATATAACCCATCTACCTAGCACCTAGCATGATAGCCTAACTAGCCCTGGAAAGTACTACGGTCACTACAGTAAAAATGCAGTTACTCTCCATCACAAGCCCATCCAAAAAATAAAAGAGAGTCTTGATGCAGCTAAGTCCAAATCAGGGAGACCCGAACCCTCGGAGTGGTCGCATGTGTCAATATCACGACCATCAAACAGTCATCTAAGAAGTCATGTCGCTTTTGTGTGAGTATGGTAGTCTACTGCGATAGACTCTAATGATACCCTCAAGGATACAATAGTGTTGGCATTATGTCGGATAAAGTAATGAACCTCCATCTCTTTCTCGACAACATCGTAAGTCATAACTATCCAATGAATAGCCATTCTATGTATAGTATATACAATTTATATTTTATACTGAAAAGAAAATAAAAGTAGAGTGGTGAGTATTTTCTCAAGAAAATACCTAGTGAGTAGACAGACTACAACGCTATCGCAAGAAATAATAGGAATAATCAATAACCGGGACATTTTAAAAATTATCATAATTATTTCCATTTTACTCATAAAATAATCCATAAAGATTAAATAAGTTTATAATCAAAGCAAAAGAATCATTTAAATTAATTCTTTAAAGAATTAAATCCGGCTTTCCGGAAGTTAAACTTCCTTTTGCCTTTCACACACATTTCAATCAACTTCCCTTTCAAAATTTCATTTTCACATTATGCACAGCACAGTATAACACATTATAATTTGCCAAAGATATTCAAGAATAGGTTAAGTTGCTATCAATGCGGTGGGTACTAATCAACACGTCGAAGGTTCAATCTAGGTATGCATATCGATCTATATACCACTCGGAATAGCCCCAAAGACTTTTATGAATCTCGAGCATTGTCCCAAAGATAGTTATTATAGTCATATATCTCATTTCTGTCAATTCCTCATTGTACCCTAAGTATAAAATATCATTCACACGTGAGTTGCTGTGTTCAGGACATAGTCTTATATCTCACAGAATCCAGTCGTATCCTGGGCACGGTCTTACTACAACCTTTCCTTTTAATGTATATGTGCTCATAAAATCATCACATTTTCATAATTGTTTATATTTTTGATCAAATCAAAACTCTGTATTTACTTCGTAAATCATGTATATTATAAATTTGGGTTAAACATTAATCAGAATCAACTCAAAATAGCATTTTAAACCACTAAGGCATCGGCATAGTATAGAAGCACCGCCTATGTGCCCACTGAGGTACTGCCTTATCACCTTCAAATCTCTAAGGTGTTGCCTGAATGGCTTAATGAGGCATCACCATAGTGCTCATTGAGGTGCCGCCTGAGGGCCTTAGTGGACTGAGGCGTCGTCTCATTGTAATAAGGCACCGCCTCAGTGCAATCAAGCGCTACCTGATCGCACTGCTACAACATTATAATTTTTAAATTTTCATCAAATAATTCAAAATCAACAAAAAAACAACCTGAATTTTAGCGTAAAGTAGGGGTGGGTATAAACCGACTGAACCTGAACTGCCGAACTAAACCGACCGAGTATTGAGGAACAGCTCGGCAACCGAATGAGAGAAGAAACTATCTCGGGTGGAAGTGTATGGATATACCAGTTTTCGGATGACGGGTCGGGGGAGGCTTGAATATTTCTGACCCGTCGGAAATTCTGATATTATACATATACAAAATGATGTCATTTTGTATATATATACTACTATATAAATAAAAAAAACCCTAATCTTATTTTCTCTCTTCTCTCGTAGCCGCCTCTCCTCTCCTCTCCTCTCCTCTATTCTCTTCTCTCGAATCTTCCCTCTCCCTTTCAGAAATATTAAATGACCTCTCCTCTCCTCTCTACCTCTCACCCTACCCAACCCCCTTCTCTCGAATCTTCCCTCTCCCTTTCAGGAACCCTAAATGTTTAACCTTTGAATCTTTCATTACTTACCTGTAATCCTTTATCCTTTATCCTTCATCCTTCATCTTTCATCTAGGTTCACTCTTATTCTCTCGAATCTCTGCATATCTTCTCTCTACATCTATGGGCTCACGATCTCTGATCATTTATGGTGAAATCACAATGACCTATTGATTCTTGTTACTATATTTTCAGCAGATCCTTCATTTCTTTTTTATTTTCTAGATATATGTTCTATGGTAATCTCTTTGTGTTCTATTTTCTGGATCCTTCATTTGGAATTTGGTATTTATTAACAAAAAAGTATTTTTTTTAGATGTCAACATCTGCTCTTTATTTTTATTGATTTCAATTTTTTTGTGCAAATGTGTGAAAAAGAATTTTTTTGTATATATGTGGTTTCTGTTTTGACATATATGAATATTATATGAGTTATGTAAAGATCTGGTCTCTATTTACATAGATCTAGTCTCTTGTTTTATAGATCTGGTCTCTAATTTTATAGATCAAGTCTTTCATTTTATAGATCTGGTCTTTTTTTTATAGATCAGGTCTAGTTTGTTAAAGATGTATATATTATATATATTTATGTTGATCCCTTATTTTTAAATGATCCTAGCTTATTAAATAGACTATGTTGACTATGTTTTTAAATGATGTTGTCTTTGGTATAATTTTTATTAATTTGGCCTTCTTTTCTTTATATCAGTTCTGGATTTTGATAGATCTGGTCTTGTTAGCCTATATTTTGTGTTTTATATTTCTATTTCTAATGAACCCTTGTTTTAGTTTTTTGGTGATCTGGATTCTGGAGTCTAGACCATCTACTCTCTATTTTTAACCAAATTGGTATTTGGTATTATTTTAATATATGTGTTCTCTATTTACATAGATCAGGTCTCAATTTTGATAAATCTTATCTTTTGAATTTGGATGAAAAAAATCTTAGTTTTTAAAAATAATTTTATTTTTACTTTTTGTTGATATAAAATGTGAACATTATTTATTTTCTGTTCAGTCATCTATGTATGTGTTTGTTGTTGTGTTCCAGTGGGAATCCGGAACAAAACTGTTGGTGGAAGCTTTAGTGATATTAAGTTATAATTGAAAAAGGGTGGAAGCTTAATCTAAAAGAAAAGCTATAACTTAATACCTAAAAAAAGGTGGAAGCTTAATAAGTTCCTGTATATCACTGTGATCTCACCATGAGAAAGGCAGAATCATGAGTCAGGTATAATGCCCATTCTTATTCTTAATTTTTTCAGAAATGTTAATTGATTACTCCTATTATTTGATGATTGTCTAATAATTTGTGTGTTATTCTGCCTTTCTTGTATTTTGTATTCTTACAGATGGAAAATATCAGTGGCAATACCAATGCCACTAGTGATCCTAATTCTGCTACTGAGGTGGAAGCCCCTAGCGACTCTGTTCAGCAGCCTCAAACTGAACCTGCTACTAAAAAAAAAAAAGACTGCAGCAAAATCAAAAGTATGGTAGTTTTTTGAGAGAATAAAGGAGGAATCTGGTGTTGTGATCAAGGGTAAATGTCTTTAATGTGCTGCTGTTTGTAACTGTCACTCTAAACAATATGGCACTTCTTCACAAAAAAACCATATCTTGCATTGTATGAAAATATCATATAATAAAGATACTAGGCAGGCATTTTTTACATTTCAACCTAGTATTAATATGGTGGAAGCACAAGATAACACATAGCCTGGTGTCATAGACATATGGAAATTTGATCAAGACTTAATTAGGAATGCACTTGTACAAATGCTTATTATTGATGAATTGCCGTTTAAATTTATGGAAGGATCTGGTTTTAAAAAGTTTTTATATACTGCATGTCCTCGATTTAAGATGCCCTCTAGAAGGACTATTACCAGGGACTATTATGACATATATATTGCTGAGAGGTTGAAGCTTAAAAGTTTTCTTAAGTTCTGTAAAAGAATCAGTATTACAACTGATTCTTTGACATCAATTCAAAGAATCAATTACTTGTGTGTGACTGCTCATTTTATAGATGATGGTTGGAATTTGAATAAAAAATTTATTTCCTTTGTGCCTGTTTTTTCTTATAAGGGTGAATATATAGCCAAATCTTTAAAGAATTGCTTGCTTAATTGGGGTATTAAAAATGTTTTTAGCATAACTATTGACAATGCATCCTCCAATGACACAACTATTGGATATTTAAAAAAAATGTTAAGCTGGGGTACATCATCTGTTAGGTTAAAGTTTTTGCATATGAGATGTATTGTTCACATTCTCAATTTGGTTATGACTGATGGATTGAAGGAAGCCAATGAATCTGTTAGAAAGGTTAAAAAGGTTGTTAGATACATTAGGAACTCTCATGCTAGGTTGAGGAAGTTTAGAGAGATATCTGATTTAATTAGGATTGAGTCAAAGTCTTCATTGACCATTGATGTGCCCACTAGGCGGAATTCCACCTACATTATGTTGAGTATTGCATGTTTATATATCACAGCATTTGAAAAATATAAGGAGAATAAAGCTGAATTTATATCAGATTTAGGTGATGATATTCCTGATTTTTTTTTACTGGGAATGTGTTAATCATATTGTTTAATTGTTGAAGCTTTTTTATGATATTACATTGAGAATATCTGGTTCCCAGTATGTCATTGCAAATGCCTTATTTTCTGAGATCTCTGATTTGCATTGTATATTAATTGATATGCAATCTTCTTCTGAGATTTCTATTTTGAACATGGGCTTGTATATAAGAATAAATTTGACAAGTATTGGGGTGATCTAGAGAAAATGAACTCTCTTATTTTTATTGGTACTGTTATGGATCCCTGATATAAACTTGAATTTCTTGAATTTTCTATCAATCAACTATATGGTTCATCCTTGGGAAGCAGATTGTTTTCTATGATCAAATTTGATCTTATTATATTATTTGAGGATTATGCGAGTGTCTATGGTTCATCCTCTGCTTCTGAGTCTAGTAGCACTCAAGCTAGCCAGTCAATTCCTGAGACAAAAATGCAGCCTTATAGCAAATCAATGTCTTTGCTGAAAGAGAGATTCAAAAAGCATAAACAAGAATGTGGAATGAGTGGTTCCAAGAGAACTGAACTTGATATCTATTTGGGTGAGATAGTTGTGAAAGAAGAGGGAAATTTCGATATACTTAAGTGGTGGAAGTTAAATTATGAGAGGTTTCCAATTTTGTCTTGAATGGCTAAAGATATTTTAGTTGTTCCTATTTCCACTGTGGCTTCTGAGTCTGCTTTTAGCACTGGTGGCCGTGTTCTAGATGCTTTCAAGAGTTCATTAACTCTAAAAATTATGGAAGCTTTGATTTGCCCTCAAAATTTGCTTAGAATGCCTGATCAGCCACTCTCAATTGAAGAAAATTTAAATGAATTGGAGTAATTTGAAAAAGGTTATGCTACTAGTATTAAATTCAGTTATTCAAATTTTGTTTCAGTTGTACTTATGCTTTCTCAGTCTAATGTTAGTTATTTTTTTTCCCTTTTCAGATCTGGACCAAGTGGGCAATGGCCCTTCATTACCTCAGTAACTTTGCTAACTTATATTATATTGCATATTCACTCAGTTTGAATGTTTGGTTCATTTGTGATTATTTGCTCTTAAATCCTGAACCCTACATGCTTGTTGTTTTTGAACATTCCATTGTATGGTTGCATTGTTCTTCTTTTTTATATTACATGTGACCAACCTGTAGCGCCTCAATTAATTGAATATTTGAGGTGCCTATGTTGTTATTGCAGTAACCAATGAGGCAATGATGAAGCTTCCATATTAGGCTAAGACTTGACAGAATGCATGCTGATTTTTCTTTGGTGGCTTTAGTTTTTTTTTAGATATCAGAAATATGGCTGCATTCTTGATGTAATTATAACTAATGTTATCCTGAGCCTCTTCTTATTATACTTATTTTTTTAGCAATGATGATGCTTCCACCAATGCTTTCTGAGTATAATTAGAGTACATGTTTAATTTCATTAGGTGGCTATATTCAACTTTGTTAGCTGTTGCTACCAGAAATGGGGTTGTATTCTAACATGATTTGAAAAATAGCATCCTGAGCTTTTTTGCTTGCTGCTCCTATTTTTGCTCATTTAATTGTTCTTTGGTTATAATATGATCTAATTGAATTTCTATAATTTTTTTCACAATTATATGTGCAGGTAAATTTATGCCTCTTGTTTTTTAGAGATACTAGTGATCAAGACTGCAGTATGATTTTTTGGTACTCTGTAGATTTGCTGTCATGTGTCATACCTTATAATTGTTCCATCTGATGATGTTTTTGGTGCATTGGTTGGAAGGGTTCTATTTGAGCCATTAGCACTTAGCAGTAGCATCAATATATTCATTTTTTTATATATGTAAAGTTAGTGTATGTTTTGTAATTAGTATGCAGGCAGTTTGATTCAACATTTTTTGTATGTTATTGTAATTTTTTTTGTATGTAAAAGAAACATTTTTTGTATATAAGTATCGGTATAGGCTATTAGTTAATGAAATTTATATTAGCCTATATTTTATAAACTAAACAGAAATAGATTTTATTTTGTAAACTAAACATAAATATGGATTAAGCCCAATGTTAATGATAGTATTTAAATACATGTGCTTTATTGTGGACATATGGTTTTAGCCCAGCCCACAAGGTAAGAGCCCAGTGATGAAAGTCCAAAAAAATGGGTCCAATAGTGTAAGGTTTAAAAGGACCAGTCCTTTCCAAACAAAGCCCAACCCATAGCCTATCTCAAATTAAAACCCTAATAAATAAAGAATAAATTAGTGATAAATTGGGTGGAGGGTAAAAAGAAGATTTAGAATAAAATCCTAAAAAAGAAATCTCTATAAATAGGAGGAGAAAAAAACCCTAGAAAAGGAGGCTAAAAATCTTAGAGAGAAAAAACAAAAGGAGGAGGCTAGAGAGAAAACCCTAAAATCTTCTGGAAAATAATCAGAAAAAAGAACGTAGAAAAAAAGGGAGAAGGACTTGGCCTTACATTGTGGGACTCACCATTGCAGTCTACCAAAAGAGTTTCTGAGGGTTATTTACTTTCACAAGTATTTTCTTCCCTTTTGTATTTTTCTTTCTCTTGATTCTTTGGTTCAAACTATATTGTAAAGCATGATTACATGATTATGTGAATTATAATTGAATTTTTTTTCAACAAAATAATTCAGATCTGTGTTTTTTTTATTTTTATTGTCATTTAGGAAAAATAAAAAAAATAAATTTTTATTTTATCGGCAACAGTGCCATGCCTATGGCATTGTTGCCGTCCTTTGTTATTTTCACGTTGAATGTCTTTTTTTTTTTGAAGCGGCCCATCAACCAAGTTTTTTCCTTTTCGTTAACAATGCCATGCACTAGCACTGTTGACGTCAAATGTCACTTTTTTTTTAAAATGGTGCATGGCTCTGTTGCCATGCACTTTAGTGGTTTTTTTTCTTGTACTGTTGCCCAATTGTTTATTTTTTTTAATTGTTCACTCATTTTAATTCTTATTATTTTGTTGTATTTGTATTTGTTTTTATCTTCAATTGATATTCTTATTTTTATTTGTTCTTATTTATTTGTTTGATTTATTTATTGTTCTTTTATTTTAGTTGCTCTTTTATTTTTGGCTTGATTATTTTTTATGCAATATTTTTATTTTTGTTTATTATTTATTATTAATTGATAATGGTTTGATTAACTAGGAATTCAGGAATTAATTAATTGTTTATTTTATAGTTATTATAATTGGGTTATTTGATATTGTAAAGTATTTTTATTAATTTTAGGCTTTAGTCCATTTAAATTATATTTTATTTATTTATTTATTTATTTTATTTGCATGAAATAAGTTGTAACTCTTTTCACCTCCCTCCCTTTCTTTGCATGTGTTTTTATATTATTTTGATTATCTGTTAATTATTTATGTTGAATGGTGTGGATGAATGAATGTAATGGATTAGACCCAAATTGTATTTAAATGGATTAATTAATAACTTGGGCTAAAACTAAAATCTGGAAATTGATTGAGGCCCATTTTCATGTAATTATTGGAATAATCAAATAATTAAAATGATAAAACATAAAATACAAACGGAGGCCGATCGCAAGGTCAGGTGGGCCATTCAAAAGCCCATACCCAGTTTCTGGACCCAATCTTTGAGGACAGCTGCTGGGCTCCCTCCGTGGGATCCAATTGCTGTAAAAGTGTTCCCGAATTTCACCTGGGTGGCAAGTCCATTCTCCAACCTAAGCCTATCAAGGCCCAAAATTGTATTCCTAGTGGACCTTGAGCCTACACAGTGCCGTAGTCGCCGGACACTTGGGCGCGTTGAACCTCGCCGCCTACAGTGGCGACTCCACTGGGGATAGAGAAACTGATTCTAGTGTTTTTTGTTTTATTATTTTTAATTATCTAGTTATTCCTTCTGCATTTGCATTCACTACACTATTTTCACATACTGTGCACACAGTCCCGAATAACCCAACAATGGTTATTGCTCTACTGTCTGTGTTTTATTCAAACTTGGTGGTGGAGTTTATAGCTATTGTCACTCACAGTGCAGTACAATGAAGTACGTCGTTCGGACCCTTGAGTGGGGAGACAAAAAAAAGTATATAACAGACTGTGGGAGCCTTTGACACCCGAAACTCAGCTCATGTAAGTGCCTTAGCAACTACCCTTAATATTTCCCTAAATGCATATGTTTGATGCCATATAGTAGTTTCATTTATAAAGCCCGAGCCCAATATTAATGGATTATTTTAGATTGGACCTTGTCCTTCTACTTTGAGCTTAAGTTTACTTAAGGATTTGTTAGATTATACTTAGTGAGATGGGAGTCTATAAGTTATAACTAATAATTGAGTTAATTAAACTAATTTATAATTATTTATGAAAGATTTATAAGTACATTAGTTGATGACCATCATATGAATAAATTAAACTTAGGTTAAAGTGATTTGTTAATGAGCTAATATTTGAACTAAGTGAAAAGTGGTTTTCATCATTACCACCTCAGTCCATTCACACATGGGATAAGATGTGCACCATCATCTTTGACAAATATTTCCCACCAACAAAGGCATTAAAAATAAAGGTTGAAATCAATTCCTTTTATTAAATGGATGATGAGAGTTTGTATGAGAGTTGGGAATGCTTCAAGGATTTTCAAAGGAGATAACCTTCGTACCTTATCCAACCTTGGGATTTGGTGTAATCAATCTACAAAGGCATTAATTTTACATTTAAACAAAATATCAACTCGTTATGTGGAGGCTCAATTTAGAATAAAACACCCAAAGAGTTATTAGATTTGATCAATGATAAAGCTAAGCTTGATGAGATGACAATGATAAAGAGATTAATGAAAGAGCTATAGCTATAAGGAAGAGTAGTAAGGTGGACATGGATGAGATGACAATGACGAATGATAATCTTGATGCATTGACAAGGGAGATGAAGAATATGAAGGTTAATGCAATTTCACCAATGGTTTGTGAGCTTTGCCATGGAGGACATGCTACAATTGATTGCACTATCATGCAAAATAATGAAAGTGTGAATTATGTGCAAGAAGGGGTTATGTCTATGGCAACACTTACAACCCCTCATAGAGGAATCATCCTAATCTTTCATGGAGAAATCAAGGTCAGCAACGGGCAATAAGACCACAAATTCCACCATATTTTGGAAATCTAAATTTCCAAACTCTATATCAACAACCACCTCAAGAGAAAAGTTCATCAATGAAGGGAAAATTAGATAAGTTCATGGAGATAATAGATAAAAGGATGACTATGCAAAATGACCACACTCAAAGGATAAAGGAAAGATTTGAGCGAATGTTCAAAATCACTCAACAAGTGCTTAAAAATCATGTGCATCTATTCATAATCTTGAAGTTCAGGTGGGGTAAATTGTAAGCTCATTATCAATGCAAAATCAAGGGGATTTATTGAGTAATACCAAGAAAAATCCCAAAGAGTTTATAATGGCTATAACTTTGAAAGATGAAGCTGAATTTAAAGGGCCTAAGGAATCCTTGTCACACATGAAAAGGAGTCATTTTTTGAAAATAAATCCAAGTAGACATAGGAAAGAAAGCTTAAAGAAGCCTAAAAGATAAAAGCTTGAATTAAGACACATAAATTATTGTTACCCTTTCCCCAAAGAATATAGAGTGATGAGTAAAAGAGGTTTCGTGAGAATTTTAAAGCAATACTCAAGAAACTACACATGAACACATCTTTATTGAAAGCACTAGATAAAATGCCTTCAATAGCTAAATTTTTTAAGGTTTTTTAGCTAACTAGAGGATGCTTAAGGAGTTAAAAATGCTATTATTAGATGAGGGATGTAGTTCTATTATCATAAAAAAGCTTTTTACTAATCTTAAGTCCAAATGCAAAAGTCTTTACATTCCTTATGCTATTGGGAATGTGACCATTCTAAAGGCATTATGTAATTCGAGGGGCAATAATTAATTTAATGTCTTTATCTACCTTTAAAAGGCTTGGATTAGAAGAGATGTGCCGTACGAACATGAGCTTACAATTGATAAACAAATCTATTATAAAACCCATGGGTGTTATGGAAGATATGTATGTGCAAGTGGATGATTTTATATTCTCTATAGATTTTGTCATCCTAGACTTTGAAAAAAATGTAACCCACCCACTCATACCTGTTATGCCTTTTCTCTATACTGCCAAAGCTATCATTGATGGGCATAAAGACACCATCATATTACAAATTAAAGAGGAAAGCCAAATTTTTAATGCTTATCACGAATCTCATGATAAAGATTTGTACATGAAGAATGAAGTTATGGACAAGGATGAATTTGGAGAAAAAAGGTACAAAAAGGCAAAAATCAAGTTAAAGCTAAGGATGTGCACTTAAAAGCCAAAGATGACGGAGGGAGAAGCTCAACCAAACCATTATTTAAAGATCTTAAGTCAAAGCTACCTTCAAGCCATCATATAACATAGTTCAAGGATCTAGTGGTCAATGGCATAACAAGATAGAATTACACAATACAAAGGCCTAAAACTAAGGATGCTAGCACTTATGTAGAGCACGTGCTTTCATTGTCACAATATATTGGCAATGGTCTAGCTTAAAACCATAATAAATAAAGCACTTCTTGGGAGATAACCCAAGAATTTTCTGTCATGTCTGCACCTGAATAATTAAAGTTATTTTGAGTCAGGACTAAATTATAAATGAAATAAGTTTGGAGGAAGAACTTAATTAAAAGAAATTAAATTAAGGGACTAAACTAAAAAATGGCATAAACCGCCATTTTTGCAGATAAGAAGAAGAAGAAGGAGGAAAAAAAAGGGACACTGCGAAGGAAGAAGGAGAAGGAAAAAAAAGATGAGGAACCTAAATTTCTGTAAGTGGATTACTTTTCTTCAATCCTTTGATTTTCATACTAATTTTTGGTTGTTTTGGGAATTGATTTTAAGTTGTTAAATGAAATTTAAAAATTTGAATATTGCAGCAGTATAATCAGGTGGAGCCTGATTGCACTAAGGTGGCGCCTCAGTCCATCAAGGCCCTTAAGCGGCGCCTCAGTGAGTTACAAAGGTGACACCTCTTTATGCTACTAAGGCGGTGCCTCTGTAGTATATAGGTGATAAGGCAACACCTTAATGGCCATAGAGGCGGTGCCTCTATATTGGGCCGATGCCTTAGTGGTTCAAAATGCTGTTTGAGTTGATTCTGATCGATGTTTAACCCTAATTTGTAATATATATGATATACGGAGTAATACAAAGTTTTGATTTGATCTCAAATATAAATAATTATAAAATGTGATGATTTTATGAGCACAAGTACATTGAAAAGGAAAGGTTATAGTAATACCATGCCCGGGGTATGGCTAGGTTCTATGAGATGAAAGATTGTGTCCGGGATACAGCAACTCACTTGTGAATGATATTTTTTTATCTGGGGTACAATGAGGAATCGATGAAAATGAGATATATGATTATTATAACTGTCTTTGGGACAGTGCTCGAGATTCATTAAAGCCTTTGGGGCAAATCTGAGTGGTATATAAATGTATGCATACCTAGATTGAACCTTTGATGTGCTAACCAGTACCCATTATATCGATAACAACCTGACCTGTTCTTGATCATATTTAGCAAAATTTACTATGTTGTACTGTGTTGTGTACAATATGAGGATGAAATTTTGAAAGGAAAGTTTGATTGAAATGTGTGAAAGGAAAAATAAAGTTTAACCTCCGGAAAGCCGGATTTGAATCTTTAAAGAATTATTTAAAATGATTATTATGATTTGATTATAAACTTGTTTAATCTGTATGGATTATTTTATGAGTAAAGTGGAAATAATTTAATTATTTTCAAAATGATCTGGTTATTGATTATTCCTGTTGTTTCTTAAGACAATGTTGTAGTCTGTCTACTCACTGGGTATTTTCTTGAGAAAATACTCACCACTCCATTTTCATTTTCTTTTTCAGCATAGGTTAGCTATTGTCTATAGTGTAAATAGTATGGTGATACTCTGGACGGCGATGACCTATGACGTGGATGGAGCGGAGACAGAGGTCCACTTCTTCATTTGGCATGATGTAGATGCTATTTTATCCTTCAGAGTGTCTCTAGAGCCTATAGCTTTAGATTATCATACTCATACTGAGAGACAGGACTTTTTAGATGGCTGTTTGATAGTGGTGATGGTGACACACGTGACCACTATGGGGGTCTGGGTCTCCCTAACTTAGACTTAGCTACATCTATACTCTCTCTTTTCTTTTGTAGTAGGGCTTGTGATGGGGAGTAACTGCACTTTTGTTGTAGTTATCATGGTACTCTCCAAGGCATATTAGGCCTTCTTATTGGGTCAATAAGTTATATTCACTTTTGGTGTACATTTTTAGATATTCATATATAACCCTCTTTCCCTTTTTAGCCCTCCTGTGACAGAACACGAGTTATGTATATTATATCAGTTCAATGGTTTTGAGCTTGCCATTGTTCTCTTTTATTCCTTGATGAATGTTATTAGTAGTTATATATATATATATATATGTTTCTGATAGTTGAATGATATGAATATGTTGTATGATAAAGTGATGTTAGGTAGGTTTTAGCTTAAAAGTGATGGCTCTCCACGTCGGTGCCTCGGGCGGACAATAATAAGATTAATGTTGGATGACATAGGTGCTGGTGGGGAGGGGTGTCATAGTTTTTAGTATTAGAGCCTAGGTTTGAAAGTCTGTATTTGAAAGCCCAGGTTTGGAAGTTTAGATTTAGAAGTTTAGGTTTGAAAGTTTGAGTTTGAAAGCTTATGTTTGAAAGCCTAAATTTTAATGAACTCGATAGGTTTTAGAAGTTTAAGGTTTGAGACCTAGGTTAAGTGAATTTTATGAAAATTAAGAAATATGTGTGTTGAATGGATATTAGTTGATAACTTGACATTCAATGGTTTGAATCACTAAAATGGACTAATTTTGAAATTGCAAGAAGATGGCAAGAATTAGAGGAGGCAAAATAGGTGTTCGTGGTAGGCCTAGAGGTAGACTGAGAGGTAGAGGTAGAGGCCGAGGTGTCCAGGCTGATAAGATGGGTCTGGTAGAGAGAGAGGAAAGTGTAAGTAGAAATTGACATTCACCATGATAATTATCTCCATCAGTAGCCTTTGTTGGTAATGAGGGAGATTATATGCAAGGAATCGATACGGAAAGTGAACAGAGCAGTTCAATGCCTAATGCTCTAGTGCTAAACTTCAATGTACCAATAAGAGCACGTAATGGACAACCACCACCGCCAGTGTAGGAAAATATGGCACTTCTTGGTGGATGTCACCAATAATGCATGTAGATGCTACAAAATTGGCACTCACTATGGCAACAGTGATGGCTAAGAAGGATAAAAAGAAATATAAAAGACCTGGTGATGTTGGTCAAATTTTAATTACCCTATTCTCTAAGACTAAGTATAGAGCAAGTAGGGTGTCAAACATACGGGAATTTGGAGCTATTTTATATTAGCCGAATAGGTACTAAGATGGATAGACAAAATATTAATAATGAAGATTGTTGGATTATTCTAATTAATTACTAACTACACTAATAATCTAATTATTCTAAATATCAAGTTAAATAGGGTTTATTAGAACTACAAGTAGGAATTTATCAAGAATTACAAGATAAATAAATAGTTATATGAAATGATTATAAACATGGTATTAGGCACAAATGTAACTCTCGTTGTCATTTATACTTAAAGTCCTTAAATGCAACTCTCATTGTTACTTAAAGGTAATTTATTTAGAGTCTACAAGTATTCTCATGCCATTGTAGAGATAAACATAATCCATAATATTACCATGCAAGGTTTATAATTTTTCTTTAAGTAGAAATCCTTTTCGCCAAGTGATTTCATTGCCTTTAGAGAATTCAATTATATTTCAACCAAAATGCACTAACTCTCATT
>CATIWO010029959.1:0-11313 GCA_949673435.1 Macaranga tanarius | reverse complement strand
CCTCATATGAGTAACATATTGTTTCAAATGTAGGTGTGGGTCCTCAGTACCCGAATATTTCTTCATCTCAGGAAACTTAAACTTTTTAGGCAAAGGATCTTTATGATCAAGATCCAAGTCACCATAATCCATAATAGCATCAATTCCCTTATCCTTCATGAGGAGTTGCATTTACGATTGGACCTTAGCCATTTCTTTAGCCCATTCAGATTTTTCAGGATCCACAACCGCTTGAAACTCTTGCTTCAGAGGGTCAGCCAGTATAGTCTCCAAATCATCATCCCTCTCTTGGTCCCTGGATTTCCCGATAACCATATTCGTCCTCTTCCAAATCTATTGGTCATTTCTGCCTAGCAGTCTGGAGCATTTCTCCCATTAATTCCCGAATTATGTTACGGGTATCAGCAGTAATTTCTTTTTTCAACTATTTCTTGAAGGCTTCCATATTAAGATTGTCCGACATTGTAGCTTGAACTAGTGGTGTGGATCTGACTAGACGGCCGTCGTTGGTGCGCATCCAAACAAGAGGTGTAAGATTTATGTCTGCAAAACAAAGGGTTAGAAATATGCATGATGTGTATGCATGAGATGCAGATATATTTGAAAAGGGTTCAAATAAAAAATACAGATAAACAAGCACACATAGCGTCTCAGACACAGCCTTCCAACCTTATTCCTCCCACACACGTGTTCATTGGTCAGTCTCTTACTTAGCATTTTTGGTCTAGGTTTTAATTATTAGCAGAGGATAACAAAATTGACGTTCATGTATATCTCTCGAGACGCAGGTAGTATATCATATCTATAAAGCCAGAGTCTAACATTACGGATCTTTAGGAGCAAGGCCCTTTTTCGAATATGATTCATCTGCATTGGGCTTGGGCTTTCTAAATAAGATTACTATATGGCAACAAATAGGTAGTATGTTTTCTCATAAAACTAAAGTCCAACACAACAGGCCAAAATAGAAGGACATAAGCCCAATCTAAAATGATCCATCAATATTGGGCTTGGGTTTTATGAAAGAACTACTATATGGCATAAAACACATGCATTCAAGGGAGAAACTTAAAGGTAGTTGCTAGGGGCATTTACATGAGCTGGGTCTCGGGAAAGTCAAAGGCTCCCACAGTCTGTTATATACTTTTTCCGTCTCCCCACTCAAGGGTCCAAATGACGTACTCAATTGTACTACACTGTGAGTGACAATAGTTATATACTCCACCACTAGGTTTGAATGAAACATAGGCAGCGAAGCAACAACCATTGTCGGTTTAATAGGGACTGTGTGCGCAATGTGTGATTGGTGTAGTGAATGCAAATGCAGAAGAAATAATTAGACAATTAAAAATAATAAAACATGAAACACTTGGAATCAGTTTCTCTATCCTCAGTGGAGTCGCCACTGTAGGCGGCGGGGTTCAGCGCGCGCCCAAGTGTTCGGCGACCACGGCACTGTATGGGCTCAGGGCCCACTAAAAATACAACGTTGGGCCTTTTTAAAGGGCTTTGGTTGGAGAATGGAGTCGCCACCCGGATAAAACCCGAGACACACTTTACAGCAATTGGATTCCACGGAGGAAGCCGAGCAGCTGTCCTCAGAGATTGGGTCAGGAAACTGGGTATGGGCTTTTAGCGGCCCACCCGACCTTGCGATCGGCCTCCGTTTGTGTTTTATGTTTTATTATTTTTAATTATTTAATTATTTCTTGAATTACATGCAAATGACTATTTTAATTCAAACAATTATCAAGTTTTACAATTTAGTCCAAATTGATTAATTAGTCCAATTTACATGCAATTTTAGGCCACGATCCATACATCCATTCAAAACAATTAATCAAATAAACAACAAAACATGAATAAAGCATACAAAGAAAGGAGGGAGGAGAAAAGATTACAAATCCCACAATTAAGAATAATTTAAATAAAATGAAAAAAAATCCTAAGAATTCTAAAATAATGGAAAATGTCCATTATTGCTGTTCCTGCATCATCTTTAAAAATTCAGTAGTCTCCGGGTGTCATAAGAACTCTACAAAAGCAACTCAAAAATTAAATAGAATGAAAAGAAATCAATTTAAAGAGTCTGCGAAACAGAGGCGGCGCCTCTTTAGGAAGAGAGACGTCGCCTCTTTGAATTAAGAGGCGGCGCCTCTCTTTAAGAGGCGGCGCTTCTTAATAGAGGCGCCGCCTCTGTGTCTGCAGAAACTACACAGCAGAAAATAACCGAATTGAATAAGCGTAAGAAATGGTCTAAATATTACCAATTACAGTCATAAAACCAATATAACTTCAACAGATATTTAAACGAACATGCACTACAATTCTAAAGCAAATAAAGATTAGATTGAATGAAATTTCAAAGAATAGCTAGAAAAGAAAATCAGAATTTACTGATGAATCGAGTTTGAAATTAATTTGGCCCTCAGAAGTAGTATTTGTGTAAGCTTCTTTGTCTCTGAACTTCAGACTCTATCTCCCTTCTTAGCTTCTGTCCCTTTTTTTTTAGCTCTCTTTTCTTTTTATTTTTACTCTCTTTTTTCTCTTTTTTTTGATAGTTCAATTTTTTTGTTGCCAATCTTGTTTCTGTGTCTCCCTTTTCTTTTTATAGGGTTAAAGAAACCCTAAAATATTTCCTCTCTCTCCTACTAACGCAGGAGAGAGACTGTGGAATGTGGGGAGACCCATGTTCCACCATTAAAGACCATTTAATTTTTTTTTCTGTTACAGACTCAGAGAGGCGCCGCCTCTCTAATCGAAGAGGCGCCTCCTCTTGCATGGAGAGGCGGCGCCTCTACTACTAGAAGCGGCGCCTCTAGGCTTTTCACAGCCCAAAAGGCTTGCTTCGATGGGCTTGGCCCATCAGACCACCCGAGCCTGATTTTTCTAGGCTAAACCCTTCTTTGAATATGGTTTAAATAAACAGAAATTTTAAAGGTATTTAGAGTCCAGTTCCTTGACAATTGGACTTTAGCCGCCATTTTTCATCATTGGGCTTTTTTTTTTTGGGTCGGCTAAACCGTGGTGCCCACAATATGTATTAGAGATTATTTTATATTTGGTTTCTTTAGATGTATTAGAGATTATGTGTTATAAACATTTGCTAGTTATGGTGTAGATAAGATAGATAACCGTTAGTTGTTTTATATTTAGATTCTTAATTTGTTCTAAATTTTTTTTTTTAAATTTGAGATTTGTATTTGCCGCTCTTTTGTTGTTTATTGTTGTATTCGGAGAACACCATATTTTTTATTTTTTTCCGTGTACACCGTATTTTTGAAATAATTTTTTCCGAAAAGGTTAGTTTTGAAAAGAAAAAAAGTCAACTGTATTTTTTAATTTTTGATTTATTTTTATAAAAATCCCGTATTTTAACTTACAAGATCTAATAAAGATACTTAATTATAAAAAAAATAATTGAAACATTAAAATTGCAAATATTTAAAATTTCCGGAACCATTTATATATTAGTTATGAAGGATTCAATTCACAGCTGGTACCTATAATTTGCTTGCCGCTAGCTAAATCGGCTGAAGGATATTTGCATTTCAAACAGAAGTATTTTTTGCCAGCTGAAAAGCAATTCATTCGAAAATGGTTTCAACGGTATCGTCACCATCTCTGAAAAGACGGGAAGCTCCAGTTTCTGCAACAAGGGAAGGGGATCAACTCATTGTAACTCCTCTTGGGGCTGGCACTGAAGTGGGTCGATCCTGTGTGCACATGTCCTATAAAGGGAAAACTGTGTTGGTAGGTTTTGCTCTGTGCATAGTGTTTATTTTTAATTATTTTTTTATATGAATTTAGTCTTTACTTCCTTTGTTGTCGGCGATGTAGTTCGACTGTGGAATTCATCCGGCTTACTCAGGCATGGCTGCCCTTCCGTACTTTGATGAGATTGATCCTTCCGCTATCGATGTACTTCTTGTTACCCAGTACGTCTCACTTTTTCCCTAACTTTAGTGGATTGTTTTGTGTCAATCAGTTTTTAATTGGGGAATACGGTAATTTTAGTTCATATAGCTTATTGCTGTTTCATATTTGATTATTATGTGTCTATAGTTTGACTAAACGTAATTAATAATTTGCAAAGTGGGTCTAATTGTTCTATCTTGTAATTTCTTCCTTTAGGTGATGGATTAAGGATTTAACACTTACTTTTTGTGTGATACGCTAGATGTTACACGAGAATATGTGAAACCTTCTAAAAATTTCAGAGTTAAAGAATCCAAGTGTGTTTGCTCATGTTTAGGTTGCTTTAGAGAATAAGAGGTTAGACAAGTGAATGGCGCAATAGAAGAGTAAGATATAAAGTATATGAAAGTTCTTACTGTTCTATTTGTTCATTTATCTTTTTTGTTCGACTCAAAATGGTTGAAAGTTTGTATAATTTAATTTTGCAACGGCATAATAGCACTTAGGATTTCAAATATTGCATGCCCAACTTCTTGTTTCTTTATTCAATTATAAGTTTTGAGTTCATTATCTAACATTATCTCCTGAGTCAATTTTTTTTTGGTCTCTCGTCTCTTTGTCATCCATCTCTGACTTGGACATTTCATTCACTATAATTTTGAAGTGATGCTTTTTTGCTTGCAGCTTTCACTTGGATCATGCTGCATCTCTTCCCTATTTCTTGGAGAAGGTTTGTTCATCTGGATTAATTGGTTATATCTTATAGCTTTTGTTTCGACAGTCAAAGTAATATAATTAACATCTTATCAGACCACATTTAAGGGACGCGTTTTCATGACTCATGCAACAAAGGCCATCTACAAGTTGCTTTTAACTGATTATGTGAAAGTGAGCAAGTTTTCAATTGAAGATATGTTGTTTGATGAACAAGATATAAATCGCTCCATGGATAGAATTGAGGTTTGTGCTGTCTGTTAGTTTGTCTTTTTTGGCTTTCAGCCATCCCGATGCTTGTGTGTTCAATTTTTTTTCTCAGCTTGATGTGTCTCTTTGAGTCAACATTACAGGATCTTGGTAATTGCTTCTTATCATTCTGTCTGCTGTTTTGGTTTTTCTGTCTGTGGATAATTTATTTCTTAGATGAATTACTAGCATTACTTTTTGGGACTTAATTTGCATCTTGTGGGTTTTTCTGACTTTTAAATTCTCAGCTTTAAGAGTATGTTTGGCGTTTGTTAGTTTGTTATTTTGCTACTAGTGAGAACTCAACATCAAGTTTTATGCTTCTGATATTTGGAATCAAAGCAGGATAATTGCACAAAGATATTACACTCCAGTGAAAAAGAAACTCTGTAAACATTGTACTTTCCTGTTGACCACTTAATAACTTGGAGTTTGCATCAAAGCTAAATTTGGAATTTCCAGTTGCCTGGTCATACTAAAATGCATATTAATTAGTTAATTCATCAAGTGATAAATAATGGACTATGCTTGGAGTTTTTCTTGTATTGTTTGACCGCTCGTAATATAAAGAATATGCACTATTGTTATCATATTTGTTGTTTCTTTGAGTTGTTTAAAAATGGGAAATATGTTGTTTGAAGACTTTATTGGACGGTCAATGCGGCGCGATTGCTGGAATACTTGTATTGATTGCATCCTGATTATCTGAACTTCTGCACTATTGTTATCATATTTGTTGTCTCCACTCTTTTTTTAACATGTGTTGTTTTCACTTGCACGTATACATGAAATAATAATACCCACAGTTCATTGATGACTCCTGTAAATGCAGGTTATTGACTTCCATCAAACAGTGGAGGTGAACGGCATCAAATTTTGGTGCTATACTGCTGGACATGTCCTTGGTGCTGCTATGTTCATGGTTGACATTGCTGGCATTCGAGTTCTCTATACTGGAGACTATTCACGTGAAGAAGATCGGCATCTTCGAGCTGCTGAGATGCCACAATTCTCCCCTGACGTATGTATAATTGAATCAACTTATGGGGTTCAGCTCCATCAACCTCGGCATATCAGGGAAAAGCGTTTCACTGATGTCATCCACTCGACTGTTTCTCAAGGAGGCCGTGTTTTAATCCCAGTATTTGCCCTAGGCCGCGCCCAAGAACTTCTCTTAATCCTCGATGAGTATTGGTTAAACCATCCCGAGCTCCATAACATTCCAATATATTATGCTTCTCCCCTAGCAAAGAAGTGTATGGCTGTATATCAGACATACACAATGTCAATGAATGAGAGGATCCGCAACCAAGTTCCAAACTCAAATCCCTTCAAATTCAAGCACATATCACCATTAAATAGCATTGAGGATTTCACTGATGTAGGTCCATCAGTAGTCATGGCAAGTCCTGGTGGACTGCAAAGTGGGTTGTCAAGACAGCTATTTGATATGTGGTGCTCTGATAAGAAAAATGCTTGTGTTTTACCTGGATATGTTGTTGAAGGAACCCTAGCTAAGACCATCATTAATGAACCAAAGGAGGTCACTCTAATGAATGGACTAGCTGCTCCACTGAATATGCAGGTCCATTATATTTCATTCTCTGCCCATGCTGATTATGCGCAGACAAGTACATTTTTGCGACAGCTCATGCCTCCTCACATAATTCTTGTTCACGGTGAAGCTAATGAAATGGGGAGGCTCAAGCAGAAGCTTATTACAGAGTTTGCTGATGGAAACACCAAAATCATGACTCCTAAAAATTGTCAGCCTGTTGAGATGCTTTTCAACTCTGAAAAAATGGCAAAAACCATTGGGAAACTAGCTGAAAGAACCCCAGATGTTGGTGAAACTGTCAGTGGCACGCTGGTAAAGAAAGGATTCACTTATCAAATTATGGCACCCGATGATCTTCATGTATTCTCACAATTATCAACAGCAAATATTGCTCAGAGGATTACCTTGCCATTCTCTGGTGCCTTTGGTGTGATAAAACATCGTCTGGAGCAGATATATGAGAGTGTGGAATCGGGGACAGACGAGGAGACTGAGGTTTTGACATTGCGAGTGCATGAGCGAGTGACAGTGAAGCAAGAGTCCGATAAACACATTTCACTTCATTGGACTGCTGATCCCGTTAGCGATATGGTGTCTGATTCAGTTGTAGCTCTAGTTTTGAACATTAGCCGGGAGGTTCCCAAGGTAGTTATGGAGGCAGAGGCTGAGAAATCAGAAGAAGAAAATGGGAAGAAAGCAGAAAAGGTTATATATGCACTCCTTGTTTCGCTTTTCGGAGATGTGAAGCTTGGAGATAATGGGAAGCTCGTTATATGTGTTGATGGGAACGTGGCACAGCTGGACAGACAGAGTGGGGAAGTTGAAAGTGAGAATGAAGGTCTCAAGGAAAGAGTGAGGACTGTGTTTAAGCGAATTCAGTGGGCAGTGAGTCCAATTCCGCTGTCAGCATCATAGCTTCGTCTCTTTTTTGTGCGCTGACTCAGTTTGTATAGTTTACCGTTGAAGCAGGTCATAGATGTAGAGCATTTGTTCTCTTCATATCATCTTTTGTTTACTTGTCTGGACATTTCCTTCCAATGATCAAGATTTTGCCGCTTCTTAAGCGTCATTTGCATTTCGATTAACCAGTTAGGGTGCTTAGCTGAAGGGTTCTTTATGATTGTTAGCATATTGGGAAAAGTACAATTTTAATTCCAGTGGTTTCGTTTTATGACAGAATTAGCCATTTTATTTTATTTTATTTTTGATATTTAAATACTTCTGTTTTATATTTCTTACTCTATAGCACCATATTAAATAATATTGCTCAAAATTTATGTTTTAGTTTTAAAATAATGTGATTTTTTAATAATAAAATCATATAGTGAGTAAGATAACATTCAACTATGTATAACGAATTCACAATAAATCAAGTATAGATTTATTTTTTAATTTTATTATGAATAAAATTAAAATTTTTTTATAATAAATTTATAATGTTTTTAATTAATTAGTTAGATTAATCATAAATTATATATAAAATAAATTTATAATTGCAATTAAATATTATATGAATATTTTTTATAAAATAATAATGACATTAATTGATAGGGTATTAAAGTGTAAACATTATGAAATTCAGGTCCTTAAGTCGCCAAAAAAAAAAAACTACAGGACTAGTTTTGTTGTGCATAAGAATCAAAATCATACTTATCTCTAAAATATTTATAGAATTTTCTCCATAAAGAGTTGACACATCTATTTTGTATATAGACATATTGGTGTCAAAAATCTCAATCTTTTCGATTTTACAAATTTATACCAAATTTTAAAATTTGGCAAATTTAATCTAATTTGACAAATCATTTGCAATTTTAGCACAATTGTAATTTGGTGAAAATAAAAACGTGAAATATGCACGTGTCATTTGAGATGAAGTTGTTAATCTCTATTTCTATGGACTCCTCATCAATATCATTGAAATATTAATTATAGCAGTTAGTTACACTTCAACTTGAGTATTTTTTTTTTAAAAAAATACAATGAAAAAAAAAAATAATTTATATGCTTTTTAATATAGTTTTAAGTATTCATATGAATGTGGGCCCATAATAATAATGTTGGCTAATCCATCTCAACTGTTATATATGTGTTTTAGTTTTTAATTATATATATACCAAATATTAAATTTCAATGCTGCCAAAAAAAAATGTATGATTAAATATGCATATTAATATAATATGTTATTAAATTTTTAAATTTTAATAAAGTATAAATAAATAAGAATTTTTATATAATTTAAAAACTAAAATTATTTTAATTTCTAATTAAAAATTTTTTCTTAATAAAATAGAAGTAATTTGTTATTTGCCTAAAATCTATAATGGGTAATTAAAATGGCTTAATTCATAGTTTCACCCTTGAACTTTACACGATTAACATATGATATCCCTCAACTTTTATTATTTTCTATTCAACTTTTAAACTTTTGTTTTGAACTCTTTTCATACTTAAATTTGTACTTTTCAATTCTATTTAACTCATACAATATCACAATAGATAAATATTTGATTTTAAATGATTTTAAACATATAAAATGTTAAAAATTAGTCTCAAAATAATAAAATTAAAATAAAAAAAATTGGTACAAAAAGTTAAAATTATTATTTTTAATTATATTACTTCTTTTTATTTGATATTATTTTAGTGCATACAAGTATTTTTTTGCATCTATATCAACATTCATTTCTTGAAAATGCTAATTTTATGTATTGCAGGGGTGGAATAGGTTCAAAATGAAAGTTTAACAGTTGAATGGAAAATAATAAAAATTGAGAGGTGTTAAAGGTTAATCGTGTAAAGTTCAACAGTGAAACTATGCATTTGGCCTAATTAAAATTGTATATTAATACAACATTGTTATAATTTTTTTTAAAGATCTTATGAAGTATAAATAAATTTAGTTCTTAAATACAATATTAAAATAAAATTATAGTTAGTTTTTTATTAAAATTATTTTTCTTGACATAAGGACTAATTTGTTAACTAACTTAAAGGGAAGGTTTTATAATTGATCGAAAGATTTTTATTTTTCTATGTGAAAAAGGAAGGGGGTGAATGTAACTTTTAAAGCTAAATTGGCATTTTTATCCAAAGGTAAGGGGTTAATTAGCTGAAAAGGTCAGAGGTTTAATTGGCCTTTTTGTCTTTTATGAATGAAATTTCATAGCACATGAACCACCGCTGTAAATGCCTATACATATGGCACTTTCTCATTTAGAAAAAGGTTCTAAAATCTTGCCAAATTTAAGATTCAAGTTTTCCAAGATCATCAAAGGTATTCTTTAAGTTCTACAAAATTATCAACTAGTATTCTTGATCAAATTTAAGTTTGATTTAAGATCAAGTTATAATAGCCATTGAATCATATTTTTGCTATAAGATTGAAATCAGAGGTTCTAAATTCTCTGTAATACGATTTTTGTTCTAGAGGCTGCATTTAATAAAGAGGAAGCAAATACAAACATGACTATAATTGCAAATTCTAGTTCTCAGGCAACATCTTGAAGGATGAAGTTTATGCAACAACCAAAACATGCAGAATTTTAAAAATTTTGATTGCATACAACTCTTGCATCACACATGAACTACATCTAGCCCAAAAATCATCACATAGAAAATGCATAACTAAAACATGCACCAAGAACAATATTTAACAACAAATAACTAAGTCATGCCATCATACCACAAGACCTATCAACTAAGAGTTTGGTAACACTTACAAAACTCTTAAGTTGATAGCACGCTTGGAAAGCTTTGGTTGATGTTGATCTACAAGCTCCAAGCTCCCTAAGTTTGAAGCCTCTAGCTTGAAATACAAAAGTTAAACAAGGAAGATCTCCAAGGTTGGTAAAGCTCTACCCACAAGCCTCTCTTCTTTGACCCAAGATGCTTGTTAGAACCCCACCAAGCTTGAATGTATGGAACAAGGATGTAACCTCCAATGGATGATGGATATGGTCTTGTACAACTCTTGTACACTAATGACCTTGACTTGAAAGCACACAACCCTTGTGTATATTTGAATTCTCTACACTTAAAGAAGAAGAAGGAAGAATACACTCTCAACCTTTTTCTCTCTTTTGTAAGAATATCAAATTTTCTCTCAAATGTCAAAATGTGTTAGAAGTGTGTTGTCTATACACCCTCCACTAACTTAAACAAAAACTAATATAATAATAATAATAATAACTTGAGTGTCTCACACTCAAGTCACATACATTGTCATAACTTGAGTGTCTCACACTCAAGCTAAATGCACTTGATAGATTGAGTATGAGATACGCAATCTATATGCATGGCTTTGCTTTTTGAGTTAGTGGGTGTTGTTTGGTTACATGGATAACCTTAGCCTTTAGCCTCATTAATCCTTAATGAGTTAGGTTAAGGTTATGGACATATGGGCTTCTCTAATACTTAGATAAAGCCCACTCCATGCCAAATAAGACAACTAATGGGGTGATTTAAACTCTTTAAATAAAGCCCATCTTAAGTCCATCTTTATTAATATAAATGGTCCATCTCATAGCCTATATATAAATAAACTTGGAGGCAAATATTAATTTTATCCTTAAACTTAATATCACATATTAAATCAAGTCCAAATTAATATTTATTTAATTGTAATAAAGTCACAATCTTTGAATTTAGATTTTGGGATATTCTAGATCCCCGCATACGTACAAATTCAATTCAATTAATTTAATTAATCAATTAAACTCTTTAATTAATAATTAAATTAATATTAATCTTCAAATGTGAAACTCTTGTGTGTGTTACTTACTAGGTTCAAGTCTAAATGGCAATGGAAAATAATATTAACACTTAATATTATGGAAACACCTTTCCATACTAAATGTGAAATCCCAATTAAT
>CATIWO010029958.1:0-40831 GCA_949673435.1 Macaranga tanarius | reverse complement strand
ATCATCTAGTACAAGCAGAAATCTCTTTCCTCCAACACATTCTTTAATTCGGTTCACAATAGTTTCCACTTCACCAAATCTCTGGGCATCACCTGAAAGAGATTCAAGGATCGCCTTGGCAATCCTCATTGACTCAAAAGGTTTTGAAACACACCCAAATTTTTTTATTGAAGTAAGCTTTCACTGCATCATCATTGAAAGCTAATTGGGCAACAGTAGTCTTGCCGATGCCTCCCATCCCCACTATAGAGATAGTGTGAATGGTTGAACTTTGACTGCTCTCGGTTAGTAACAAATTTGTTAACTTTTCTTTTTCCTGCTCTCTACTACGCACCTCTGTTATATCAATAAGAGAGGTAGTTATTTGACGTTCAGCTTGTTTGGTGGTGCCCTTGCTAACATCAAAGCCGAACATATCTTTTTGATTCTTGATATCAATCAAGATTTCATTTAGTTCTTTAATTTTGTAAGCGATGTCATGACGCAGAGACATTTCCTTACAACAAAAGCAAGAGGAGCGGATGAGGGAAAGTACCTTCCTTTTGTTAGGCTTGGGAGCAGAATCATGATCGTCTCCCTCAACCTGTGATTTCAGAAGTGCAGTGCTCCACTCGTCCAGCACATCATCCATGTCGTAGGATACAGCTTTGAGCCTGTCTAACCACTCCCTGACAGAGTTCTCCTTCAGCTGTCTTTTTTCCGCATCAGCAAGAACAGCACGGATCGCCTTCAGATTGATTTCAAGCTTTTTGAGTTCTTTCTTGACACCCGCAACAAGTCTCACCTCCTGTTTAATCTCCCGCATAGCAATCGAGCTCAGTTGCTCCAACACAACGGAAACTAGAGCATCGGCCATAGTGAAAAATGGTAAACGAGGATGTAGTGAAAGATGGTAAGTGAAAGATATTGCTATAACACAACAATGAGGGTATGGTTGTTGCTATGATAATGAATCCATTAATCAGAAGTAGAACAAAAAGAAGGATTCTTTGCGTGGTTGGGTTCATAAAAGAAAGAAAAAAGGTTTAAGGCTAGATAAATACTTCTCTTTTTTCAGTCATTCAAGCTTCATTAAGTGTTGATCCCTCTCCTTCTTTTAATAAAATATCTATCTACCCTTTTCTCTTTTTTCTTCAATCATCATGTGGTCACACTTTTATTCCATTTCTTAAGTATTTGCAGCATGCAAATACTTAAAAAACATATTAACTCCTATACGGGTGCGTATATAAACATAGATAAAAATGGTGGCTTACTTGGAATCATGTCTTGCAAATTTCTATTTGGAACCATGGCTTAATTACCTGCAAGCAAATACAAGTGCGTCGGATGCGCAACACAATTTCGTTTATTTGGAGTGAACTGTGAAGACAAAGTTAGTCAGTTAGGCTAATGCCTCTTAATTCATCTCATCGTCAAATAATGCATTATACCCAACTCGAGTTCAAATGCTGGCAATGGTAAAATCGAATTTGGTCTTAAAATTTGAAGTTGGAAACTTCACTACTAATTGATAGAACTTCACTTTTAAATTTCAAATTTAGCACTTGTTCAGTTTAATAACTTGTATAAATAATTTTAGGCTCAAATCCAGCTGTGCTCGAATAATAAATATACATTGAAAGTGTAATGTTTACAGGACTGGAATCAGATTTAACATTAATTCCCCGTTTCAACTCCAACTTTCAGAACCAAATCTGCATCACCACCTTCCAAGACCCAAACGTTAAAAAAAAACAACAAAAAGAAGAGTGAGACCTTGATAAACATTCATCGGACCTCATGGAGTTGGACGAACATGAGTCCAACATACATAAGCCATCTTTTCTTTTACGCAATCATCTGTATTGCCTTTCCCAAAAGGATAGAACGGAAAAAATTTAAGCTAAGGGTGATGATACTAAAAGCTAGGCACTGAGTCATATGCCACGCAGATGTACTCGGAACAATCAAGCCTGCTCTATATACATCTAGACCTACGGACTTGCAAACAACCCAATAGGAAGCCAACCAACTCACAAACATGGCGCAATAGAATGTCTCTCTCCACTTGGTCGACGTGCAAAGCACCATTTCTGACTTCATTCATGCTGGGTGAAAACGGTGTCAATCACTTGTCTCAAGTTAGCGCATCCAATTATTTGTAGCCCCTCAAAAGTTAAATTTGAAAGAACTTTTATAGCTGAATCAGGAACAATACACATTTTATATCCCAATTTGGCCAATGTATGTACTCTTTTATCCATTCTAGGAACCTGCAATATAATGACAATACAAATAAAAATGGCCCAAATAACATCATATTCCCTCTAGCTAACCAAAAAAAAAAATGCAGCAGTAAAATTTTTCAGCATCTGTTTTGATTCCATTTTCAGATTTTCTGCAAAGTGAGAAGAAAGAAGTCCAGATGCATCTTAAATATAGAATGCTTGAATGTGGTTTCACAGTGCTTATTAGGTGATGCATGCTAAAAGTTTAAAACACCATGAGAATTCTAAAATTACCGTGCGAAGCTCCCCACCAAGGCCAATTTCTCCGATGAATGCAACATTATTGGGGATAGGAAACTCCAAGAAACTGAGATGTCAAAGAACAAGGAACATCAAACTTAGCATCTACTCGCAGCAAGTACAAATGTGAGGGAACAGGAACAGAAAGGAGGAATCAGGAACGGACAGCAAGTCTCTTACAGTTGGACAAGCACAATTCATTTCATTACATTAATATTTGTTTTGTGCTAATTAATTATACAAATAAGGATATCAAGTAAGAGGAGAATCGAAACCTGAGGACTACAACTCCAAACTCATTCCAATAGGCCCTCTAATTTGACAGGCAATTTCTCCTAAAGAATGAATATTTATGTGTTTTACCAGCTGTATTCTCAAAGCCTTCCCCTAGATCAAAAGTGAATTGATTCCTTGAAAAGCTATTAAACAACTTAGAAAGGATCCCTGAACAATAATAAGTTCTATCCTGGAATTTCAGTTCCCTCTTCAGTCATTGCATTGCAAATGACTTACATGATGAAATGCATCTTCAACTTAACATTTATAAATAATCACACAGAGAAAAGGGGAAAGAGAACTGATAAAAAAAAAAACTTGCCTACTGCAAATTGCAGCTGCTATTGCAAGATCTCCAGCAGTTTCTGTCAGTGTCACCCCGCTAACAACATTCAAAAATATATCCTAATGCACAAAAAAAAAAAAAAAAATTCAATCCCAATGGTTAGAGAAAAAAATTGCAAAACCATTCAATTGCAATTACTATATATGATATTTCCAAGTTCAAATGACTAAAAACATCATAACCTTAGGAAATGTTTTTCTAATTTTTAGTTCTTTCAATTGTGGCAGTAAACTTTAATATGATAATACATGCAGCTACTTGAGTGATGGAAGGCAGCTAATTTGTATTATTTGCTTGCAAAGAAATGAAAAAAAAAATCTCACTTTGCCAATTGGCTTCTACATAGGCTTCATATGTGTAGTCCCATACTCCCTCAAGAAAATCTTGCCACGAGTGTCATAATTTGGCTTATGGGTGATGTGTTATAAGCCAAATTTACAGAACAATAATGTAGTGAGATACGATACATGTGTGACCATGTGATGACATGTACTGAGCAATGTGGATAAATGAGCCCATGTGTCACTATACACTTGTACAAAATACTTGACGCGTTGCAAAGCCACGTGTTCAAGTGAGTGACATGTGCAGTGCCGGAGGTTGAAGGGATGATGTGTAATCCAACACGTGGATACAAGCGCTTACATGTATTGAGTTATGTAGGGTAATCTGATGACGGATCTATACTTTGACGTGGGCTAAGCCACATAAGCAATGGACTAATGTGTCAAAAATAACACGTGGGCTAAGCCACCGTTTAGCATGTTACAACCATATTTAATGAAACAAAAAGGATGCACAAAACTAAAAATGAAAACCAATGTTTTTATTATTTTGGCTACCACCCAATTTCAAGTATTGTTAAAATTAATCAAAAAACATAAAATTAAAGAAAAATCCAAAGATAGTTTGTCCAAAACCATTTTTCTAACATGCATTAGAAGAAAAGATTTTTTTCTCTTCTGTTGAGAAGATTTTAAGAAAAAAACAATGTGTAGGATTTTACAAAAGCATTCAATCATAAGTTTTCATTATATAAAATTCTATGCAAAGCATGTTTCAGTCAAAAGTTTGAAATTGATGCAATGACACTACAATCTCTATTGTTACTGTTTACATTCCTTGGCATATACCTAACATTTGTAAAGCTCTCACATCTCAGCAGCATAAATTTGAAAAACCAACAAAAGAAGAACCACTTATAAAACTAGTACAATGTGTTCGACATTTTTTTATGTTTCTGTGAATACTTCTCCCTATTTTGAATCCCAAAAGCTTGATGACAACTGAATAAAGGAAAGAACAACCAAGCTTTGGAAAGAAGAAAATCAAACAATGTAATATCAAATGAATATGTGGAATGTAAATGTTGACTTACATTCTCTTGGAGCATTAGACCAGCTTGCTTCTTAATAACCTGCATTTCAAGACGTGTGAAATAATCAAAATTAAATTGACATTTTATAGGATACATAAAGAAAAGTATATTTTCACCACAACCTTCACTCCCTACTTCCCCTATAATGCTAATTATTACAAACAAAAGAATAAAAAGGTAAATAGCAACTCAAGGTTGATGCCATGCTGGAATGCATAAAAATTAGAGGAAAGTACAAATGCCGACATTTTGCATTTATGAAAGAAGATTATCAATGTACATAGTATATAGGAATGAAGACAACAAGTATCACCGGTTTCGAGTGATAAAAGTCAACTCCCATGCATGGGGGATTTACATGCACACAGACACACACATACAAAGAGGATATTATTGTAGATTATACAATTAGAAATATCTAAACAAGAAGAAAAGGAACAGTTAACCACCTAGCATAGATGGTGTCCCATAAATATAAGTCTTATGAAAACCGTATATTACTTACTGAAATAATCATGTCAGCTCTGCTTGCTTGAACCCCATTAACATGCCTGGAAACCGAGGAACCAGTGGCGCATAATGCCTAATAAAATTCAAAAGGTAATAATGTGACCAAAAAAACATATTCATATGCACAGAAAACAGTGAATAATTAAAAAAAAATCACCTTTGATATTATCCTCATGATAAAGATGCCATCATTGGGGACCAAAAAATCAATAACAAAATCAGATTAGAAAATATATATAAATGAGAAAAAGAAGACAACCTGAATTTCAATGACAAAACTTCGAGATCCATCCATTACTACGGCAACAGCTAATCCAGCTAAAACCTCTGAACCTGAGTACTGCTCACTTAAGAATATCTCACTTGGATTTGAAACAGTTTGCAGACCAGATTGGGACATTTCAAATACTCCAAGCTGAAAACAAGAAACTTCTGGTATGAATGGAGCCCAAGAAAAACATTACTCTGGATCAATACATCCATCAAGGAAAAGCAAACTGCAAATAATAACTATATAATCGTCCATCCAATCCATTACCTTTACAATGAATTCTCTTCACAAAGAATTAGACAACAAATTATATCGCATTTCTAAATCAATGAGATGGTGAACAACACAAGCAACTGTTTGAACTAAGATAAGATCATCTCAGCCCAAACAAGAACTAAGCACACAGTGTAGGGAACAAGAATTGGCACAGGTCTTAAAGAAAAAAGGTAAAACTCCAATAAGAATGCCACTCAGTATGTGAATAGGATGTCTTGATTAGGTTGACTTATTAATAACAGCAGGCAAGCTTTTAGGTTAAGAAGAAATGCACAACAACAAATCTCATCAAATGCAACTTAATGTCTCTCATGTAAACAAGTACCTAAGCTTGTGAAAAAAAAAAGTATACCAGGAAGAAGATCGGACAGTAACGTGTGGCTATTCAGCAAGAAATTAGAAGTGCAAGAACAAGCAATCAACATGAGGAAACTAATGAATGAGCTCCTAAGGTGGTGTGGAATTACCCATGTGACCGGCTACAAACTTATAAAATATATATATATATATATATATCGAAAAAACAAACAATCTGTAGGATCACTACTACGCATACCTCATCAGTGGATCCAAACCGATTCTTCACAGGACGAAGTAACCGATGTGTTGATTGCTTCTCTCCCTGGAAGTCAGTAGCATAACTATGATCAGTTAAAAAAAATGCTTCTTGAGACTCACTAAAAGAAATTGTTTAAATACCAATGTTAAACAGCTATCATTCTATAAAACGAATTTAAAAAACCTGGTGAAGTTTGTGTAAGCAGATTTAAAGTAACATGCACCTTAAGATCAAAAGAATTGACCAACAAGCTTAATATTGGAAAAGGTTTAAAAACAAAGGCCACAATGTAACCAAATTTAAGCTCAACCAGCTATCCAGTAAATGAATATGCGAGAAGGTACCAACTTCCAAATATAAAACAACATCAACAATGTGCTCCAAAACCCGAGGCCCAGCTATATCACCAGACTTGTTCACATGTCCAATCTGTGAAATATTTAGAAATAACATAATTATTAAAAAAAAATACCAAAGCATGCATTAGTTTTTATGTAAGTCAAAAGTTGGACATTGTCAACAATCAGAAGAGACCTACAGATACAGTATATACTAACTGACATCTCTATAAATACTAATTAGGAATAAATAAAGAAAGAATTTTAGAAAGTGAAGAAGAAAGGTAAATGAACCAAGGAAAAAAAATTAATCCATAAACTTGTCAGAAATGAAGGTGAACAGAAAAAACCACATATCTACTTTAAAAAAAAAAGTGAAGATTCAAATTTGATTATTGGGATACTTGGAATATTTAAAGAGAAGCCTGAAGATATCTCTGTGGAGGACTTCATTAAAAATAAGTTTGCAAAAAAGGGATGTATATATACATTATAATGGCCCATGGTAGGGTGTGACAGCTGTAATGGACAATTTCATCAATGATTCTGAGAAATCTGTCGCAAAGTGGGATGTAACATTGCAACAAGCCAAAATAAAAATGTGTAAATGCCGTTTTTGAAAACCTAAAGAGTGGATCATGCCTTGTCGTTTCAATAAAGTCATCTTTAATCATGAGTCGTTTTTTCACTTTCCTCAAGAGATTAAAGTCCAAAGAACCAAATAGAATCAAATATAAATTTTAAACATCTAAATGGTTAAGAATTTTAAAAAATAATAATTAACATTTATACCATCTATGAGGGAGTTTTGCATATGCCATGAAATAAAACACCAGAGGTTAAGCAAAACATTGATATTAATAGAAATATAATCACTAATGCAATACATTAGTCTGGACCATAATGAGTCTCTTTAACTAAAATTAATCATTCTTTTTAAATTCCTACCTACAGTTTCCAAGACAGTAAAAACCAATGAAGATATAGTTAATGCATTGGAAACATTTTATGCTCACCAAAAGAACTGGTATGTTTGTCTTCTTGGAAAAACGCAGCAAAGCTGATGTGCATTCCTTAACCTGTTAAAGATCCAGATGACGTTACTCTCACCAATGCTATCCTCAACTTTCTGGTCTGTCAATAGCTTCAATTGTAAAGTGAATGGGATGCTATAAAAGTAACTAATGTTTTCATATAAGATGGTAAAAGAGAAAAAATTAATAAAGGCCTAGTATGTTGAGCTAAAATTTCCAGCATTTGTTCGATTTGGTGCATAATCATTCAAACCTGAGATATTCCTCCAGCACTTCCAGCTACTCCTTGTATATAAGCTGTTTGAATTGAATCAATAATTAGAGCACAAGGAGACAGAGGCTGAATTTTCGCCAATATGTCCTGAAAGAAAGCAAATTATAGCTATTAGTATAAGCTTTACACAAAAGTCTTCCAGATCAAGATGTCTACAAAAAATGCTCCTCATTGATTCATGCTGATCTGAAGGTAGATTTGGTGAACATGATAACCAAATCAATGGCACGGTTTATATGAAAACAGACTCGTAGTACAATGAAATCACAAAAAGCATAGAGTAAATGATATGAAAGAAACATGCTAAACCATTAACTACGATCCAGTTAACAAGGCTTCAAACCTCAATATCAGTACTTGAATACAAGAAAAGTTCCTCCACATCAATACTCAGACGGTCAGCCCTATTCACAATTTGCTCAACGCTCTGCCACAATGAAGAAAATGAGTGAGATCATGCTCACATATTGACAACACTATTGTAGCTGCTACTGCTAAATTGTAGCTTCCAAAAGCAATACAAGCAACTACAATAAATTTTAAGTCCTGAATTTTACCCAGGGCTATGAGCCAGAATACGTTAAATGTTAACAAATATATTCCTCATTCTATGCAAGATTAATATAGAAAGAAGATCAAGAGTTATCTTAACAATTTCACCACAACTAAGAGAAGTTATAATGGCAGTTAAAGGGCAATGTAGATTCACAAAGAAAGTAAATGGCAAATTTCCTTTTTCTTCATGATTGCAACGGCGGTGGAAGGAGAGAGTGGGCCAGAAAGTAAAATTGGCATATAAAAATCAGAAAACAAAATATGCTAACCTCTTCACCGGAGACGTACACTACTGAATCTCGTTTATCAGCATCCTGTCCTCCAGCTACTATTGCAGCAATCTTCAGATAGTAAAGAGTTATCAGAACAGAACATTAACAAAGTGATCGGTGGATGAAGGAAAAGGTGATTATAAATTAAACAGTAGCATGGAAACAAATCATGTCTAAGGTAAAGAAGAAAGTCAAAACATCCACAAAAGTAAAAGCACATCAAACCAAACATATTACGAGCAATTCATACCTGCAATAACAAAGTACTTTTGCCTACTCCAGGATCACCACCAATCAAAATCAGAGAACCTTCAAATGCAAAAAGGTATGAAGATTTAATGAGTTGGAGTTATTCACCTCCTACAAAACAACTGCAGGTTAAAACATAAAAACTAAACACTTTCCAGCCAAAATATCTGGGCAAAGACAAGAAAATCAAAACATCCAAGGCAAAATATTGGTTTGAAATCCAGATCTCATACCCATGCAAAAGAAACAAGAAATTAAGAACTTAGCCCACATTTAGTTAAGTTGGGGAATGATCAAATGAAAATGGGAATGGGAATTGTCTTTCTACCATTCCAGGTTTCTCATGTAATAGCTCAGTTCATTTTTTGTTTTTGGTATTTTGTGTTCATGAACAATTATGTTCATTCCAGTGTAACAAAATCTCAGGAAAAAAAAAAAAAGAAGGAACGAAGCACTGATCTATGTTCCTGGTCTCTGATTCCTAATGACCAAATGGACCCTTAAGAGTAATTCTACAGTTTCATAAAATAAAATTCTCTCGAAATCAAACAAGCCAGTGTTAATCAAATGGCCTCAAGCATTTTCTACCTAGTTGCTTATAGTTGTTTTGTTCTATGAGGATATCTTATTATCCCTGTTGTTTTCTACTTTATTTAATAATTATCTTTCCTTATATAAAGAAGTACGTGGGGAAAAATACAAGAAAGACTTATTCTGAGTTCTAACATTTAAAGAATCCAATAAATGTAATAGCTGGTGTATTGCATTTGTTATTGGCAATTGCAGAAGTTTTATCATTAAATGAAAATAACTTCCACCATCAATCAACAAGATGAACTCCCACATAATCCTTCAATCCTAATGACTTCTATATTGTTAAAGTTAAAAAAAAAAATATGGAATAATAAAGAAATAATCTTAAAAAAGATTGCATGTTTAGTAAAATAATAACTAGAATGTTGTCCTTTGTTTTGCTTGTATCCAATTCATATGTTAACATGATATTTTCAACTTGTTAGCATCACAAGAAATAAAAGAACTAACAAGTTTAAGGCCTTTGATTTCAATATTATGCTGCTGACTGCCCAACAACTTTAAGCTGATTAGGATTCAGAAGACCGAAAAGTCATTCCAAAAAGCAATATCTTCAAGCGGTAATTATGTAAAACATTAAAAAGTGAACATCTGCACAAACCTGGAACTATGCCACCGCCGAGCACTCTGGCAACTTCACTTCCAAATAGTCCAGGTCTGAAAACAATCACACCAAATTTACATGACATGACACAGAATACCCATTCATATTCCTCTTGTAAAAATGCAACTGATGCTAATTAAACTATTTAAAAAATGCAATTACAAATTAAAAAAATAATTTCAAAAAGAAAATATTAAGGACCAGCTATGAATTTAATATTAGAAGTTTTGGTACTGTACAAGCAAACTGCATCTTATTTGCAAACACCTTAATGTTACTGTAGCTATCTTCCATTGCAAAAAAAATATAGATGTATGCCCACAAGTTAGGCCTACACCATGATAAGAATGATGGTAATTTCCCAATGTACAAAATAAATATAAGAGGCCAGAATTCTCAACAGAAGGGAAGTTAGTTGAAAGATTTTCCATAAAATGTAAAATCCGAGGCAATTAACCACAAGAACTTCTAAACAGTGATAAGATGCTATCAGGTTTAGCACTGATACTGTCACAATAGATGACATGACAAACATCCTTTTTAACATAATTTATTTGAATACATCCCTGTGCATCTTTAATGGCGAAATTCACCATGCTATGGTTCTCAAGAAAACTGCAAAAGCAAAAAGTGAAAGGACCTAAAATGCAAAGTGACTGACTAAATATAAAGAATTAAAAAGTAAAGCAACATCTAATTCTCCGATCATGGATTTACCATTCCACTGGTACCATTAAATAAAGCACATATTTCCAAGAAAACAAGAACACAAAGCAGACTACTTTTCTTTCCAATCAACAAAACGAAGAACAAACAACCTCTAATTAACTCAGCCTAATACCGAGTAAGTCTTTATAGCCAAACTACACATACAAAAAATGTGCATTACATTACACAAAACATTCCATCATTCTCAATTGTCTAATTCAACAAAAACATATGAAAAAACAATTACTTACAAAGGAATCCTCCAATTCAACTGATTCATCCTCTGATTCACATCTTTCAACCTCATCGGTTGAGTCTCAACAGCCTTCTGTGGCAACCAAGTCCTAACCATATTTTCAGAAACCACAGCTCCGCTCACTCCACTGTTTCCACTCCCAACATCTCTTTCCAAAAACCTCTTCATCGTTCCCGGCTTCCGGCAACTTCTACAAAACCCCCACCACTGCGCTTCTTCAACTCCACAACTCTCACACACAAAAATAGATTTACTCTTTCCCTTCTTTCTATTAGTATAATTATTGTACCTCTTCTCCTTCACCAATTCCTCATTTTCATTACTGTAACGCATTAATCCCATTTTTTTTCCCTCTTTATCACTCGAATTCTCGCTTTCTTCACTATTTGAATCCCTAATTTCCGCTTTTTGTGTTACAACTGTTCCTGAGAATGGATTGTAAGTGCTCCATACTTGACGGTTATTTTCGGTGTCATCGGAGTTAGGTATGGCGGATTCGACGGCGAGACTGCTGGAGTCTCCGGCGAAGAAACGAGCAGTGGTGGAGTGGAATTGGCGGGGATGAAGTGAGAAATGGTTGGGGGTTTTGATTGGGTATAAGGAAATGAGGTTTTTGTGATTGTAGAATAATTTTATGGCTTTCATGTCTGTGATTTGCATTAGATTGAGAGAAACTGTGCGTTTGTAAAAACCCTAAATTTTTCGTGGAGATTGTAAAACCCTAACTTTGATAACTGGGAATTGTAGGAAAAGGAAACCCGCCAAGTTCAAAAACTAGAAGCAATACGATTATGTTTGGGATAATCACACTGGTAGTCCTAAAAGTTATATGAAATTTTTAATTAAGTCCTATAACTCTAAAAGTTTTCAATTGAATTCATAAAATTTTTAAAATTTTCACCGTTGGTCCTCGTCTGTCAAAACTAACTGAAGCATGTGATGTGGCAGTCACTTTGTAAGTTAGCTCATATTGACTTGAAGACATGTACGTTATCCTTGACACGAGAAAAATACATCAGATGGCATTGCCTTGTCATATAGAAACTAAGTAAAAATTAAGGTTCAATTAGGGTTTGGTTTAGTGTTTGGATAACTAAACACAACACACTCTGAAACATACATACATCAGAACAAAAACAACATTTTCCTTTTAAAAAATTTCTTTCTTTATCGAAACCTAAAGATCCTCAGACAAATACCATTTCTCTCCAATCTCTTCAGGTAATTTCAAAAGTTTTAGCTACCCGATAGCTAATATTTTGATTCCATTGGTAAAAAGGACTTGGCTTTTTATGAAAAGAAATCATTTTTATTTATTCTAATTTATGTTTTTTTTTTCTTGATTTGATTCAGCAATGTTTCCATTTGAATTATAAAAACCCAGATTGTGAGGCGCCCACCTACATGCCCAGCAACTTCACAGTATTACTGGATCATTTAGTTGCAGCAATTATGAAATTGTCTTTTACCATTGAAAATAAGGAATGAGTTAATTGGGCTCAGTTTTTAAGAGGTTATTTGAAATGTTGTGGAAGAATGACTGCATCAGTGGCACTAAAGTTGTTGTTGGAACTATTTTCTAGAGCCTATGCAAAAGCTGGGCTTGCTTTGAAACTAGAATTTGAATGGATTAATGATGCTAATTGTAAGATAAGTGGGTCTCTTTTGGCCACTGATGTTGTTATGCTTCTTTGGGTATATTGGACTATGTTGTGGGATTCCAAAACTTTGAAAGGGAAAAGGAAAGGAAATTTATGCCTTCCAGATGTTCGTCATTTGGTGTTATCAGCAGTTGTTTCATGTGTTGAAGATTCTGGTGGCTTGAAATTATGGGATTGTGATATCTTAACCTTGGATGTTCAAATCCCTACTGGGAAGTTTCTTACCGGGGCTTTGACAACAGTGCCAACCCTTATAGATTGCTTCATGCAATTTTTTAATGCTAAACTTTAAAATTCAGATTCTCTAGAGGTATATTTAGTTTTACTGACACTTGTGCTTTGTTAATATTTTGAATCTAGCTAAATATTGTTGTAAGCAAGAAGCATAGTTTATGTCATTCATTTATTCTTATCTATATAATTTTGGAAAATTAAGCAAGTTTTAGTTATTTGTCCTTGAATTGTCCACAAGGTCCTTACAACAGTAGCCTTACCACAATTGCAATTCATGGTATTAAGTTAGTAAGAATTTGATATTCGATTTCTTCTTTTCAGAATCTTGTATTTGCTTCTTCCTTCTCTTAATCTTTATTCTTTCTTTCTGGTATAATTAAGAGGGAAGCTAGGGACGGAAATTTTTCCCTCTCAGATGAAAACAACATTTTTCATAATTTTCCCTTATTTTCTTGTAAAATATTTTATAATATATGTGTTTCGAACATGTCAAGGATAACGTATAAGTCATCAAGTCAATATGAGCTAACTTACAAAGTGACTGCCACATCATATACTTCTGTTAGTTTTGACAGACGATGACCAACTGTGAAAATTTTAAAAACTTTATGAACTCAATCGAAAACTTTTAGACTTATAGGACTTAATTGAAAATTTCATATAACTTTTAGGACTACCAGTGTCATTATCCCTTTTTTTAATCACCGTATCAACAACTTTTATTTAATTTTGCTCAAATGATTTTAAATTGAAATATTTTTTTTTTTCAAAATTAGAATGGGATAAAATTGTAAAAAGTCGCAAAAGTTTGGATTTTTATGCAAATAGACTTTTATAAATTTTACAATATAAAGGGTAAAATTGAGGTTCTATATATTGATGATACATCAGCATCTTTTGTTTGATTTTGACCAAATGTCAATTTGTGCTAAAATTGCCAAAAATTGATAAATTTGGGACATTTTTACCAAAATTAAAAAGTTGGGATAAAATTACAAAATGTTACAAAAGTTTGGATTTTTTTATATCAATAGCCTTTTTTAACTAGTTAGATATTTAAATTATATGAATGCTAGGTAACAACAAATATATTGATTTAATAATATTTGAAGGTCATCATTAATTTATATGCCAAATTGAAATAACTAAACATTAAAAATTTATTTATTGTTATTTTTTTAACTCATCTATTTTTTAAATAAAAATAAAAATTTTATTCAAATATAAATTGAACAAAACTAATATATTTTGCACTAGATGCCAAACAAAACTAATATATTTTACTTTTTTCATACAAATATAATATTTAACAATTACAAATTGTTTACATAGCTGAATTAAAATTAAGGTCAATATAAATTTAATAAAAAATAATAAGAATAAGGAGCTAGGGCTGAGGCCTGAGGCATTACATTTACATCAGGGTCCTACAGACCTTAGAAAATATTGGCCCGCCATCTACCTACTCCTGAACAGACGTTGGTCACGAGCGTATCTAACAGCAACCGCAAGCCACAACGAGGGACGGGTTTAGTGTAAAATTGTAATAGGATGAATTTATACGTAATCAAGATGGAATAATTTGGGCGTGTTTATTGTTTAAACATGAATATGATTGGTGTTTATTGTTTAAACATGAACTTATACGTAATCAAGATGGAAAAATTCAGCTATGTAAATGATGGATAATGATTGGTATCTTTTAAAGATATATAAATAGTTTGGTTTCTCGATTTGAAAAATTTTAAATTGTCCATCATTCATTCAAATGTCCATTGCTAATTGGACAAATAAATAATTTTAAAAAATAAAATTTTATCCTTATTTAATGAGAGACAATATTATTTATGTCTTTCATATCATTATCTTTAAAATAATGCATCAAATTTGAACTATAATTTATGCATAAATGGTTTTAGCAGGAAGGAGGGAAGGGGAAGGGGAAGGGGAAGGTAAATTTTTTTTGGTTTATTTAATTATCTTTTAATATAAATTTTATTATACTTTTTTTTTTTTTTTGTTTTTGAAAAGGAAGAAATATTATTAATAGCAGGGAATAACATTAATTTTTTTATATACTTTAATTATCTTTCAAATTTAATTATTTATACTTTTTTAAAAATTTTTAATTAACTTTAATCTTTCTAATCAAAATTTTCTTACTCCATCCCTAGATTTGAGTTCTGAATTTGAACCCTGTAATATATAATTGTATTTAATTTATGTGTAAAATGACTTATAAAGTTGAATTGTGAAAATGATTTAAATTGAATTTATAATTTCAAATTTTAAGAAGTTATTTTTATGGAAATTTTAATAGGTTATTGGTGTTTAGTAGTTTATAACTTTATTTGAAAAATTAGATGTGAAATTCCAACTAATATTTTTAGTCTCACATTTGAAAAGATAAGAACCAACATATCTAATAGTCCTATTTTGGGCTGTTGATATATAAATATGTCATATGTGTATTTATACAAATAGTTGTTTAAACTTAAATTTAAAGCAGAAATATTTTTGTCTACACTAGATATATTTCAGGTTATATATTAATGATTATAATTAAATAAAAATCTAATAATTTCTAATTTTGTATAAATGCCCATATATGTATTGAAGAAAGACTCTCTATTTTGATGGTTCAAACAAAAAAATTACGTACTACTCAAAAAAAAAAAATGAAGAAATACATTTCATTGTAAAAAGAGAGAGAGACCCAAAAAAAAAATGCCAATATTGTCACAGATTGTGTTTTACGGCCAATGGAGGAAACTTTTGAGGGCGGGAACAAAAACTATTCTAAAGTGGTTTGAAAAGAAAGCAAGTGCTTGTTTTTACACTATTTACTCAATTTTTGGATTAAGCTGGAGAAAAATCATTTTATTTTGATGTTTCCTTTTACTAAAATACATCTTTTTGTCAAATGCAACCATGTAATTGAGAGAAATATTTTGTTTTAAGTAATTAAACTTTTCAGTCTCTATAGACCATGCAAATTCAAGGGCCTAAAATGGTTAACTCATTCTACTATGCATAATAACCATAGAGGAAAAGGAAGAAAAAGTACTTAGAAAGGAAAAAAAATGATAGGGAAAAAAGAGGGGATAAAAATTATAAATTTTATTTTGTTTGGTAATTTTAAAATAATTATAAAAAAAGAAAAATATTTACAAATTCAAATGTATTATATTCAAATAATAAACAAATGGAAATTTATATTTTATAACCATTTAGAATATTTATCACTTATTAAGTGCTCATATAAAGTGCTAAAAATATTTGTCATATAAAGATTTTTATACTCCCACTATTTATAATTGCACTCCACTTTAATATTCATATCGGAGATAATGACTTTATTATTCTTTATTAAAAATATATATATATTTCTATCAATTTAATCAATATTTGTAAAGTGTCCTTAGTTATTTTATTTTATATTAATTTTTAGGCTTATTGGTACAAAAAATTCAAACCTTTTTAACTTGTTGTAATTTTAGCCCACTTTTAAAATCTTGGTAAAAATAGCCATATTTGAAAAATTAGTAGCAATTATAGCCAAATTTGACTTTGGTCAAAATTAAGTGTAGAGGTGTTGACGTGACATATTAAGTGATACTACTGATGTGAGGCTTACTATTACATCAACTAAATATTTATGTAAAAATGCCAAACATTTTTTATTTATAGCAAATTTGACCCAAATTTTTAATTTTGGTATAAATATCTTAATTTTTCTAAATACATTACATTTTATTAGTAATATGTAATATTTAATAGTTAACTATATTACTTAAATTATCAATTATTTTTATAATGAATAAAAATTTTAAAATATATATCATACATTTAACAATACATTAATCTAAATTTGCTACCAATCAACACCTCCACATTCAATTTTTACCAAAGTCGATTTTAGGCTATAATTGCTACTAATTTTTTAAATTTGGCTATTTTTACCAAAATTTTAAAAATAAACTAAAATTGTAACAAGTTAAAAAGGTTTGTATTTTTTAGACCAATTGGCCTAATTTTTAATACATGTAATATTTTTAATATTACATATTTTTAAAAGGAGTACAAAAATCTCTACCCATATTTGTCACTTACATAATAATTGAGTGATATATATTTGGTATAATTAAGAAAAATATTTGGTGAATACTCATGAAAGTTGTTTTTTAAAGTTTTTTCATTGAAATTACCAGTAGCTAGAATCCACTGGTTTTGATTATAATCCAATTCCATTCGAGAAAAATAATAAAAATTATAAAATTTTTTAACTAATTTAATATGATTATATATATTATGATTTAAACTTAAAATATTATTTAAGTGAGAACAATATCTATTAACGAATTAAATAATTATTAATTTTTCCAAAATTAATTTCTCTTCTCATTTCTAACCCTTTTTATTTTCCAAAAGGAATGGAATCTACGCTTGATGATAAATCTCGTAAATTGGGTGGGAGTAATTAAGCACACGAAACCTTCACTTATATTTAAGGTGCAAATGCATCCACATAACATCTCCTTCACCATTTATTATTTTTTTTCGCAGCTACAATTTATGATTGTGATTTAATTGCATGCCAAAACATATTCTTGGATTATTTCTTACAACGAGCACGCAAGCAAAAGAGGCTCTATGTACAATATTAGTGAGACACTACTCCTTTTCTATCAACAATGAGTCCAACTTGATTTGATCAACATCCGTCTTCAGTAGCTGCAGATACTCCTCGTATAGCTTCTCAAGATTGTTGCCTTCTGTAGGTAAAAGAGAATGACATGATTCAGGATCTGAACCATTAACAAAATCATCATGATGATCGACATCTCCAACAAGAAAACTAACCCCATAATCATCACTATTCCAAGGAATAATGTCAACATTCTCAACTAAATGTTCTTGAGCGCTACTTAGACAGGCACCCAGCTGATCTCCTCCTTGGCTTGAAGACATGCTATTGCTAGTAATAGTAGTATTGCATTCAAAACTATCATTTCTTGGTAAAAATGAAAATGAAGTAAACCTAACAGGTTTTGGGAGATGGATCTTGATTACTTGCTTTTTTTGCTCCACTTTGACTTTGCTTTTCTTGCGTTTCTTGTTGTCGATGGTGCTACTTCCATTATTATTGTTATCATTACTATTTGTCTTCTTTTTTGCTTCTTGTTGTACTGGGTGTTTTAATTTTTTGTGGGTGTTATGGTCAGTTCCTTGCTTTCTAAATCTTTTGCTGAGATGGGTGTTCCAATAATTCTTGATCTCATTATCAGTTCGACCTGGAAGCCTTCCAGCAATGAGAGACCATCGGTTTCCGAGCAAGGAATGCATTCTGATAATAAGATCATCTTCATCAGGAGTAATGTTCCCTCTCTTAATGTCTGGTCTTAGATAGTTCATCCATCTTAGCCTACAACTCTTTCCGCATCTGAGGAGACCTAAAAGATCCAAGTACAAACGATCATTGAAAGAAAAATAAAATAAATAAATAAAACATACCCTAAGCTAATGATATATATTACCAGCTTTTTTAGGCAAGGACCTCCAGTTGCCTTCGCCATGAGCTTGAATGTACCTTGTAAGCAATGTGTCTTCTCTAGGAGTCCATGGTCCTCTATGCAACCCAACCTTGGAGCAGCAAGGAGCTCTTCCCATTTTCTCGCTGCCCCCTTATGCTTGCTAAATTAAAGATGCAAAGTAGCAGTTCATAGAACCTATATGCTACGTGGAAGAGCTATTTATATCAAAACGGTAGAAAAATAAACAAAAATAGTGTACCAATAATTTGCATGAGATTGGCAGTTAAATTCGTGGGTCTTGTGCAATGAGGCTCAACAACCCTTCTTGGCCATCTGCCCTTCTAATAATAGTGATTGATAAGCCCCCATTTAGCGTGCATTTCAACTAATAAATCAGAATAGTTCATCATGAGGAACGGTACAAAGAGTTGTTCGTGCTTATATAAGTTTCCATCACACCATGTGAACCTATTTACCAAAACGATAAAGATAGCTAAATATTATATAATTTTCAAACATTGCTATATTACAAAATATATCACATCAGTTCAATCAATAAATTCTCATTAATTTAACAGACAATTACCTTCTATGCCTTATTATCAATTTTCTTTTTTTAAAAAAAAAAAATTCGTTGTATAAATGTCCTCATATTACTGATTTTTTTTTAAATTTTTTTTACCTAAATGTAGAGATAAATATCATTAATTAATAATTGGAGATATAAGAAAAAGAGCAAAATTTTTTAACATTAACGTAAAGATGATACAAATTATAATTAAAAAAATCTTACTCTACTAAAATACATCAATGAATAAAAGAAAAAGACAACAATAAAAAAGAAAATAACAACAGCCACGATAACACCGGTACATCAGATTCGCCTATAGATAAACTGACTAAAATACAAGTCAAAACTTGCATTGAAGAAACTTGACTACTCGATGGTAAGTCAGAAAAGTGCTTCAACGTTCTCAGTAAAATAATGGGTGTAGTAAAATCCATTTTACAGATTATGTGAAAAACTAACTTGAATTTTGGGTAAACCAATTCAAAGCTTTACTCAAAAAGAATAAAACTTTCTTCTTCTTCACGAATGTCACTAAAAAACTCAAATATTCTTTTAAACCCTGTAGATATCACAAGGATGAACAAAATCTTATTCTCTTACTGGAGTGAGAGAATAAGATCTAAACCCTAGTCTCATACTATTGATGAGACTCAATATACTTATAGTCTCAGTCCACAAGGGAGCAATGGAGGATTATAACCATTATAAAATTTCTTGCAATGAGGCACTTGCCCCCACTGCCTCCAAAAAAATCCATACATATATATATAGCAAAAAATAATTTTTTAAAATAATTTGTATTTTCTATATACAAAGTTCAAGTTTACCCTACCTTTAAAAGTTTTTCTTGTTTAGCAATTTTATATAAATCTGTTTATATTTAATTTGGAATAACCTAAAATTAAGCTAAATAATTGTTTCAATTATAAATTATTTTTTAAATGATTTTATATTTGATTTGGACTAATTCAATATTTATAATTTGAAAATATAAATAAAAATTAGAAAAAATAATATTAGAAAAGGAAAAGGTATTCAAAATATATATATATATATATATATATATATATTTTTTTGAATACCTTTTCCTTTTCTAATATTATTTTTTTTTAATTTTTATTTATATTATATATATATATATATATATAATGGTAATTTACCCCACTAGATATTTCGGAGCGTAGTCATCTAACACATTCGTATATATAATGTCACTTTAATAGGGAGAGAAATAATCAACAAGCCAACTAGCCAAGTAAAGTTGAATTTTTCCAGCTGTAGCAGCTTTTTTTCTTTGTAACCTGACTGCACTATGTACATTGGTGTTCTGCAATTTGCAGTCCTGGAGCGGCTTATAAATATTGTTTAATTTTTTACATTTATATTTTTTTTTTTTTGCAAAATGGGCTAATGAGTAATGACACATATATAATATTTGACACTGCAAATAAAATTTTTGACACATAACTATATCTTTAAAATAACTTTATTTTTTCCATAAAAAAATAACTTTATTTAACTATTTTTACATTTTAAAAAATATTAATACATCAAACAATTTAAAACCTCTAGTCTGATTCTTTTTCCTTTCCTTAAAATAATTGTAATCTAATATTTTTGTTTAACAATAAAGACAAATTAAATTTTATCGAAATTATATTGATGTGACAACTTAAATTTACCAAACAACACATGCCAAACATGTGTTTTTTAACTAAAAAAACCTACGCATATATAATATTAAACCTTCAGTTTTAAAATTATTGAATCTCAATTATTGGACTCAAAAAAATTAACCGAACTAAAAAAGAATTGATACCGAGTAACAAAGAAAAGCTATATCATTCCATCGCTCAAAAATAGCGAAGCAATAGCATCCAGCAATGCGCATACACAAATGATATAATGATAAATGATAATAGCATATGATTATAAATATATATCAACTTTAGAGGACCATTAATAACTACATTCAGTTCTTTTTTATGCTAAAAAAAAAATTCAGTTCTTTTCAACCAAAAAAAAAAAAAAAAAAACTAAATTCAGTTCTATAACATGCGATCATCTATTACTGTGACTGAGGTTATGTCCGGAATTTTCTATTTTAGTACCTTTGTTTCTTTTGGGCCTGTTCATTCGGTCGATTTTTTTATCTAACTAAATTAACCAAACTGAAATAATTCAAAATCGATTAGGTCAATTTTTTTATCGAACTAAATTAACCAAACTGAAATAATTCAAAATCGAACTGAATCGAATCAAATTTTGATTCAGTTCTAAAAATTTAAAAATTATATGTGGAAAATTAAACCGACCGAACCAAATCGAAAATTTTAAAAATATAATTTTTTTTTTGTCTATATTTTTTTATAAATATTTAGAAATATAAAAATAAAAAATAAAAATTCGGTTAACCAAAATTTTTGTATACAAAACCGAACCAAATTTCAGTTCGATTCTAAAAATTCGAAAAAAATAAACCGAACTAAACTGAATAGGGTCAGTTCGATTTGCAATTCAGTCAGTTCAGAACCCCTGAACACCCCTACTGCCTGAATAAATCATACAACTGCAGGGTAGTGCAATCTTCCAAAGTAAACATTATCCACAAAGTTTCCAAAATTTTAATTCACTTTTTATTCAAATTATTATTATTATAATAATGAAAAATATCAAATTCAATTTATTTAGTTGACTAAAATTATTTGCTGAATTAAAATTTAAAACCAAACCAAATTAAACTTTTTTTTAAACTCATACATCATTATACAAATATTAACACATATATTTTAATAATTCAAAAAGGTATCCCAAATATTATTCAAGTGAGAATTAAACTCAAGACTTCATATTGGAGCCTCATCACAATAACTAATTCATCTGCACCTTATTAGCAAACTAAGTTAAATTTTGAAAAAACTAAACCAAACCAAAACGCTAAATCCATTATCACTCAAGTGACTCCTAATTAAAACTATAAATAAAGAAATCTCTTTCCAAAAAAAAAAATTATTATACTTACAATGTCGTAACACATCCTTTGTGGAGCCTTTTAAATTAGGGTAAATTAGTTACCCTCTCTATTTTACCATATTATACTACTTCATCCCTAATATTTAAAAAATATATTTATTCATCATTTTATTTTATAATATTATATTATTTACCTCTTCCATCAACTTTTTCTATTAAAATTGTCGTTCACTAATATAAAATTATCGAAATAATCTTTAGTATTGAACGTAATTAATATTACCCTTTTTGTTTAACTATATTATACTATTTGCTCCTTAATATTAAAAGTTACATTTTTCATTATAATACTGATTTTGATCAATATTTATATTAAAATTATTAGTAATTAATTATTAATTTATGAGTATATTATTTAATAAAATAAAAAAGCTCAATTTTAACTTTAATTTACTTAAAATTTTAAGTAATCACTAATTAATTATTTTTAATTTTAAATATCTCCATTTAAAACATTAATTTGAAATATTTATGTTGAATAAAAAATTTCATCAAGTATAAATACATTTTTTAGCTTTAAAATTTATTTTTTATTTGAATTGTTAGTTTAAACTATTAGGTAAATTAATTAACTTAATTAAAATAATTTTTATTTTATAATTAAATCACCTTGTAAATTAAAGTGTTATTTTAGCTATTTACACATATTTAACAACAATTTCAATAAAAAAATTTTGATAAAAGAGTAAAAATATAATAGTGCAACAAAATAAAAATATGTATTTTAAATTTCAGGAGGTAAGTAATATAATATGATAAATTATAAGGGATAAACAATAATTATTTCCAATTAATCTATATTCCACCAGAAGGTATAATTGTCATTTCATGTCAATTAGCGGTAATTTTAATAAGAATATTGATAAAAGCGAAAAATAATATAATAGTGTAAAAAGAAGTAATGAATAAATATATTTTTAAAATTTTAAGGAAGAAATGATACAATTTGGTAAAATATTTACTCTTTAAATTATATACCAACAATCACCAGTTCCGCCGGAGAGCATATAGATGCTGAATATTTTTTTTAAAAAAAATTGAGGCCCAATGTAACCAGAAGGAAAAGAAAAGAAAAGAAAAAAAAAATTTATTGATGTAAAATATTCAAATGTTTGAGATCTTTTATAATTTTATTTTAATTTTTTAATTTTGGTAAAAGTATTCTGATTTAGTAAATATTTGATAATTTTAGTACAAATAGCTTTTTCGTTAAAATTGGATCCAAATACTAACGTGACATCTTATAAAATTTCAAATTTACCCTTTTTAATTTTTTAAATCTATAATGATCTATGCTATAAAAACTCTAAAATTTTTAGCAAATTTGTTCCAACTTTTAAATTTTGATAAAATATTTTAATTTATCCAATTTATTAATATAAATAATTAATTATTTAAAATTAAATACAAATACAATAATAAAAGAATTAAATTTACTATTGAGAAATTGTTAAATTCATAAATAATTTTATATTTAATAATTTAAATTATATTTATCTGATATAAAATTAAGTATTAATACTAATTTATACAAAATATATAGTTTTGTCACATGTAGTTTTTTAAGTAGAAAATTATTACTCTAGATAATTTAAAATTTTTAGTTATTTCATAATTATTGTTTGAAAGTAATTAAAAATATTTAACTTTAAAAGGCAAAAAAAAGGTTATATTTACTTTATATACACATACATACACATAGGCGTGCACATACACATATATAATTTTAAAAATTTATTAAAATAATAGTCAATTATAAATTTAAAAATTTATCACATGTAAATTTAATTTTTTAATTATCGCACCAACACTTTTTATTTAATTTTGATCAAATGGTTTTAAATTGAAATATTTTTTCAAAATTAAAATGAGATAAAATTGCCAAAAGTCGCAAATGTTTGAATTTTGTACGCCAAAATAGTTTTATAGATTTTACTATATAAAAGGAAAATTTAACATTTTATAGATGTCACCTCAGCATTTTTTTTGTTTGATTTTGACCAAATGTCTGCTTATGCCAAAATTGCCAAAATTACCAAAAATAGATGAAATTGAAATATTTTTATCAAAATTAAAAAGTTGAGAGAAAATTACAAATGACCGCAAATGTTTAAATTTTCATACCATAGGCAAAAAATATATATATATATATACAAACATATGAGCAATTTCCTGGCTTTCGTGGGGGCATTTTAAAAATTGATATAGACTTTACAGCCCCCCATAGGCAAGTGCTAATTTCTCCCTACCTTAGTCACTTTAGTGGAAACTTTTTCTTAAAAAAAATGGAACTCCAAAGACACCCATAGGACTTGCCACCCTTTGATGGCTACAATTCAAAGTTTCAGACTTGGTGCGAAGAATCCGTCACTGCCAAGTAAATAAATTAAAGAATGGTATATACGCTGGATAAAGAATCCAGCTAATTCTTAATAGCAGTTGATGCTGAGCCATAATACAATTCAATCTTTGCATGAATAAAATGCTCCAGACAGCACGAAGATATTGCTTTAGCATCTCCACCATCAATTCTGCATGTACACCATACAGCGCAAGAACCTGCTGTACTGGTGGAGGCAGATTCAATCTAAGCTTTTTAATATATCATTCAAATTTGGCCGTTTTGGTTGCATCCAGGATCATGAGTCTTGCCAAAAATAATGGCAAATGTCAAAGAAAAAATCCCTCCCGTATATGCTTTAAATGCGGATTGGTAGTCCAAAGTTCTGGTACCATCTGATTCGTCCATCCCAACCAGCTGCAACAATCACCAATCCAAATGAATGAGGAGAACCATTCGAGCTCTGGATAGACGTCCTCAAAAACTTGTATTGGGATTTCTGCATTGATATGCTGTGTGAGCTTGAAGGAAGCGTTTCTTCTGGCCAAGTTGCAGAACCTTTAGGCAATGACTCGGAGAAAAACCCATGTCTCATCGATATATGATCAGGCGAAGAAAATGGCAATTTGCATTGTGAACTCTCACCTTCGGAATGCAGTGACATTCTTTTGTGATTACTCTGCCTTAAGTTCATACCTGACAACATTGTTCGAGATATATCTGTAGCAATAGAATTTCCACATGTCGTTCCAGGCCAGGGAATAGCAACAGATGCATTGTTTGAGAAGAAACGTTCACATGCTCGATTGTTCTTTACCTGATGCACAGGCCCAAACTGCTTACAATAGTTCCAGACATAAACATTGGAATCCTCACTTGCTGAAACAATATGCGTCCCATCTGGGGTGAATGATGCATATATCTGGCTTCCTGCATTATGAAGGCCTACACACATATACCCAAAAGAAAATGTAAAGGAAGAAACAGCGGCAGATAAGTCACTGGAATATTAGAACTTCAATTTAAATAACAAATGTGATCTATAACAAGCGGGAAACAGAAAAGGAAATATTATGCACCTCGATATTTGCATATCACATCTACCCCGTCAAGGATACGGACTTGTGAATCAGCAGAAGTAACCATCAATTTGGTTGGATCACTAGGGGAAAACTGCATAGCAGAATGGCAATGTTATGAAGTCTACGTGTTAGAACATGAAGACCACAAACTTAAACAACGAAAATGATTACGACAAGAAAAAGAAGGAAACTATCATCACCTGAAAGCCAGTTATCCTCTTGAATGGTGACTTCTTTTTACCCTGTAAGGACATTTGAGCATACGGTTGTAGGCAATTATCTGATCCATGCAAAATACACCAGTTAGAGTTCACCAAAGCAACCCTCCTGCACCATCGTATACATGCAAATCAAATTTGAAGTGTGCATCTTTGTGTTTCAAAAGAAAATAATTGGCTTCTCTTCTCTGGTCTGCAATTTCCATTTATTCCCCTTATCAGTACTACAAATTTCAGCGTCGCAGCACTTAACTTCAACTACTACATCACTTACTGTGAAACTTCCTCAATTTTATGCAGAGTTAATTTACAAAATTGTGTATAATTCAACAGTAATAAAAACATAATATGTACTATTTTAAGACCAGCATTCATCAGCAACAAGGGACCAGAAGACTACAGTTGCTGTAGAAATAGAGAATGCCTGGGACATGTCAAAGTGCAGCTATATATTTTATTTGTTGATGCAAAATTAATATGACATGATTTTTTTTAATATTATTAGGATTAAAGAAATACAATGAAAACATACCCGAGGCATCATAGAAATAACAATTGCCAGTCATGGAGCCAACAACAAGACCCTGCATGAGGAAGACGTTCACTTAAAATCTCTTAGAATCTCTGGCACCTGATTTTACCAACTGACAGAAGATATCAACTCAAACCTTTCCATCAGGGCAGTAACAAACAGCGGTAACAATTTCAGTTATATCAATCCAGTCAATGACTTGACAGCCAGAAATTTCCCAGATGCGTACTTTCCCATCTATGGAACCACTGATGAAGAAATCATCATGCATGGGATTGAATTGAACGCATGTAACTGTATCAGAATGGTACAAAAACGTCCATCAGTCTGAACAGATAAATCAGCACTAGCATAGTCATTTATTAGCAGAAGGTGAATTGATGGCACTAACAAATTCATAATAGATTAATCAACAAGCGATGAACGCACCATAGTTATTGTGGGAGAAGATGCTAAGGCATTGGCTACATCCCACTTGCCACAAGCGAACAGTCTTATCAGTAGAAGATGATAGGAGATACTGCACACAGTAAAATGCCATCAGATACAGAATCTAATTTCAGCACTTCAGAACAATTAAGCAGGTTCTGAGAAATTACTTACATTTTTGTTTGACCATGAGAGATCTAAAACTTCTCTGTGATGCCCATAAAATTCATGGATTGGCTTCTCTGATATTCCAAATACTTTTGGAGGAATTATAACACAAGCTGAGTCTGATTTTGTCCTCAGATTCTTGTATTTACCCATTTTTTCTTTATCCGCACGAAGGGAAACTAATTCACATTGACTATTAGCAGCCAAATATACAAGTGAAGGATCAATGTCAAGTTCACCAAACTCCTTTGATCTCTCTAACTCCACCACCTGCCATACACGCACAATTCCATCTTCACCAGCACTTGCAAGGTACTGACCATCAGGACTAAACTTCATTGTCAAAATTGAACCTTCATGGGCTGGAATATCTTGTCCCATGTAAAGAGCTGAAAGTTCCTTAAACTGCTTCTTGTATGACCGAGCCCTAACCATTTTAGCTCTAGCCCTTGCAAGAGGATAGGAATCACTGTAATTGGTTCCCCCAGCTTCCCCTTGCCTATCAACTATGCAAGCAACAGCACCTAATCTCCTCAACCATCCCATCTTTGCCTGCTTTCTTACCGTCTTTAAATTGGATGCATCTTCAGCATCTCTCCGCAACACTTGCTGCACCAGAGGGGACAATCCAATACTCCTCTCAAACTCCGCAATAGTAAGAAACCGATTCGAGCCCACTTTACGGACTCTCCCAGAAATGCCATCCTGGCCAAGTTCATCAACAATGAACTCTGTCCCATCATCCAAATTCTTAATTCTACATTCGAAATTCTCCTCCATTGCCCTATCTAACAACTCTAAAGTATCACTAGACCAACATGACATAGAAGAATGACTTGATGAAAACCTATCATCAAAACTTGATGATCTTAGAACAGCACCACTATGCTGGGTCATTCTGTCAGTCTCAATTTCCCTATCCTCTGAAAAAGCATTACCAGGATCATCACTTGTAGTTGAATCCACAATCAAACCCATCCATTTAAGAAATTTATTTCGACGTTCATGAATGCTTCCTAAGTTCTTAATCCAAACCTCATAACCAAAACTACCAGACAAAGAATCCACAACACTGTGATCATCAGAATCCAAATTTTCTGGGCAGTCAGAGCTTGAATCAGATACAGAGGTGATTTCCTCGCGTGCTTCAAAGAACTGATCCTCTTCTTCACTCAAACTTCTCATAGTTGTTGACCCACCAATTCAACCCATCAAATTAAATGCAGCCAATCATCTCTTAATTCAGACTCTAGGCAGTGACCTACCCAAGTACATAGCATCATCAGCTATTAAAAACCCATGATCACCATAAAATATAAATTCAAATCCAATATATATATAAAACACAGATCCTAATTCTTTTAGCAAAATACCAATAGAATTAAATCTCAGAACTTCACTAAGCACACACAGATCAGTGCAAAATAAATAGAAAGCAATTAACCACATACTACATTAAACTGCTAAAATGAACAATCAATTAGAATAATAAACAAAAAAAGAAAATGAGCTAATAAACAAGTAATTGTGAAGAGATAAGCAAAAAAAAAAAAAAACAAACAAACGAACAAACTGCATAGCCAATAATATAATACATAGAGTATAATTTTTTAAAAGAAAAAAATCGAAAACAGACAAAAAGTGATTTGTGGGTGTGGGGCTTTATGACGGCACCTGATGTTTTTTTTTTTAATTGAATAAAACTCCGTCAAATCCATTAACAAACCACCAGTTCTTCATTCTCCATATTGATGGGTTTTCTCAGCTTCATATCTGCTTCCAGAGAGTGCCAATTAACAGGGGAAATATAATGAAATTGGAATAAAAGAACAAAATAATAATAATAATAAAGGTAGTGACAGAGATATAGAGAAGAAAAGAAAATCTTGAAATGGGTGAAAATGGGTAGCCACGGAAATCGAGAATTCGAGAGCTTTACTGTTTTCTCTCTGGTTTTAGTAGCAGACTAGCAGTAGTAGTTGGATTTATTGTTCGCGGGCTAACTCCTCTCTCGTGCCGACCCTTATTATTATTATTTGACATAATAAAATAAAGGAAGTAGATTTTTTTATTTAAGCCATAAAAGCATGGAGGATAATAGCTTTCTCCCAATATGGTAAATCTAGATTCATCATATTCATACACCAATATTCTTTTTCTTTTAATTTTATTTAATATTTATATGATAAAATATAACCTTTTTTTTTTCCTTTTTATATGAAAGCTTAACATTTGCGTCCATTCTTTTAACGTGATTGTACTAAATTAACTTTTTTAAGTGTAAATGCATTTTATAAATTGCAGGTCCGATTCTCAACCCTTTTTTCTAGCAAACAAAACTACTATATTGATATTAAAAAAAAAAATGTACGGTGAAAAATAAAATTTATTTTATTAATACTCACTATTAGATGATTTTATACATTCTCATTCAATTGTAAGAACAAAGTAACCGTAAAATTTTTCTAAAAAAATATATAATATTTTAAACTAAATAATAAATATTAAACTTGAGGTGGGGGCGTGGGGGTCCTAAATTAAACTCCATATATAGTTTTGGGGAAGGTGGATAATAATAAAGCAAAGAGGATTCAATATAGAGGGGCGTGACCGAAAAGAGCCCTGAAACAGGCGGCTGTGTTCGTTCAATTTGCGACTGGTAATTGTCGAAGCATCCAATCACGGACGGCTATTATGTTTTTTTTTTTGGACCATAGCTATCATGTTATGTTATGTTAAGTTATGCATGTGTTATCTGCCCTGCCCTTGTTATGTCAAAGACTCAAAATTGTGCAATGGAATACAACTTTACTCCTACTCACAGGATGCGCACGGCTAACGCTTTTACACGTAAGTCATTCCTCCATAGCCTAATTGTAATTTTTGTTGACAATAAGTTGGAATTTTAAGGATAAATTATATGAACTTTGTCGTAATTTAGTTGTAAAATTTTAATTTTGATTCTTTTTAATTGTAGCTTATATTTCATATGAAATTATTTTAATATTTTTCAACTAAGTTTGTTATATAAATATTATATGACGTGATTATTACGTTTATCACATTATCAAAATTTAGTTAGAAAATATAGAAATAGTTTCCTATGAAATATAAATTAAGTTAAATAATAAAGAAAATATATTAAGACTTTAAAATCAAATTATAATGCAAGATTCTGGTTGCTATTCAATGAAGTTTGACAATGATGCAATTAATGATTTTTTACTCGAAATTTGTTTTCTTTTTAAAACTCATGGTTGTACTTCAACAAAAAAAACAGTGAATAAAGTGTTAATCCACATAATTAATTTCAAAGTCGTGTCGTGTAAAAGCATATCAGCATCCAATTACACAAGTACAAAATAAAGTGTAACCTCATTTCCAAATCACAAAGAAAGTTTACCATCCATTGTCTGTTGTTGATGCAACATTTCACCCGATATTCCAGCGCTAATCACTTGCATAATTGTCTACTTAATGTTTTAATATACTAATTTAACATGGATGTAATCTCTTATAAAACACCATTTACATTTTATTTGGTTATCTTTTATAATATAATCAGTTGGATAAGCTTTCAAATTTAAGTTGGATTATAGTTGTTAATTTGAGTGCGATGGAATTTTTGTTTTTTTTTGGGATGTGGAGTGGTGTGATGGATTTGCTGTATTGTTGTTAAAGGTTAAATAATTAGGTTCTATTACTGTTTCTGTTTGCACGAACGTGGACCCATTTGTAATAGAGTTGTTCTAGAACAAGCAGAAGAATTAGAGAAAAGTTTATAAGACTATAGTGGCAAATATAATAATAATTATGCTGGATTTATACCTCTCAGTTATTTTGTTGAGCCATAAAATATTATCTAATAACATTAACAATTTCTCTATTTTCTTATTTTTCTCACTTATGTATCTTTTTAAAATTCACAAGATATTTTTCTTTTTCTGAGCATCAATATCTGCATGTTGAGACTTTATGTGGGGCTATGATTAATTTTTCTTATTTTTTTTTTAATATCTTAGTTAGAGTTGTTAATTATCCATCACAAAATAGAAAAGTAAGGGGGATCGAGGGATCGATCCCTACTCATTGGATGTCCACTTGAGATCAATTCTTTTTATTTCACAAGTCCCTCAGCTCTGCCCAAATTATTATGAGTTTGTTGCAGCTACTGAAGGAACATATTCTGATATGTCAATTACATTCTGTTGATATATTAAATTTTGTCAATATTTTATATTCAAAATTAAATATTCATCACTCATTTATTCATTAAATATAATATATGTGAAATAAGCAAATCATTTCTCATAATTCAAAAGGATTGTCATAATTTATCTAAAATTTTCTATTAGCTTTAATTAATGATCGAGATCCAAAAGGGTCATTATTAAGGGGAAGAATATTTTGGTCTGCTCTCTTTTCTTCTTACAGCTTCGTTGCTTCTTTACGATCATGGCGGTGGGTGAATTTTGGCCATTTTTTGATTAAAATTCATTCAAATCCCTTAAATCTTTTTATTTTAAAACTATAAATTAGTTATATTATGTGATTAGCCTCAACTTAGTTGATAGTTGATAGATCTTAAATAATTTTTTGTTGATAGCTAAGTCCTCAGATATAGTCACTGGAGTTATGGGTTGACAGATATTGATGGTGGAAAGTCAGAAATAGTAGATGCTTGAAGAAAATAGTCTAATTATGCTCTGATTGGCTCATTCGTCACATCAATATGATGTCTCAGATCAAGAAGGTTTCTTCCTGTATCTCCACAAATGATATTTTAATTTGTTCTCTTGTATTTTTATTTTATATATTTTTAAGGAAAAAAATATCATTTGCTTATGTTTGAAGTTATTTTCTGTATTTTTTGTGCTGAAATTGTAACTCTTTATTTGGTGGCAAGGTTGAAAAAAAAAAAAAAGGTCAGAGGGTTCACCAAGAGCTTGCTAATTATTGTTATGATCATTACATGCTCTATTGAGGTGGTGATCATTACATGTTATGACCAAGAGTTTATTGCCTCTTCCTAAATAAAGAAGGGGATCTACAATTCTTAATTATAATATATTTGATTGATAAAATAGAACAATTTTGGATCTCTTTTGTTTTTTTTTTTTTTTTTTCATAATAGTATTGGAGAATGTAAATTTTATAATTTATGGAACCTCAAGTACTTTGCTATATATGGAAAATAATTTGTGTCTGTATCGAGACATTGCGCGAGACACAAATTATCAAAAAAATAATTTTACATGTAAAATTATCTTTTTACCCCCATAAATTATCTGCCCCTGTAAAATGGAGGGGCCAAAACTGTAATTAGGTAACTCGCGCGACATCTCGGCTTGAATTACCTATCATCTCCCGCTATATGTTAATCATATATAATAAAATTCTCTGGTATTGTTGCTTATGTTTGATAAAGTACTGATTAAGTAAAGCTGCGATTTTCCTAACATTTTTTCTTATTATTTTCTTTGATAAGCCGTAATTTTTCTCACGCTATACGATGTCACAAACTTAATTATTCATTATATCTCATGCTTTGCAACTATATATTGTATGTAATTTTTGAACTAATTAGTTTTCTACACATCTCGTTCCATCCATACACGTAGTGTATATATTTAATTCATATTAGTGAAGCTTAAGCACATAAAATTATAGCAAATCAGTGACTGATACCCACTTCTCAATTTAATCCCTATCTCTCTCCTTTCCATACATCTTTATCTTTTTATTTCAAGAATATTGATGGCAGCATGTTTGGTTCGCTTGGACCCATTAATGTACAGAGCATTAATTGTATATATGCTGAATGGTTGCCTTCGATGTTTAAGTTAGCCAAAGAATAGTGTCACCCAATGAAACCTTTCATTGCTATCCAGATTTTTGTGGTTTCGAATTAACCATTATTTTTATTACACACTAATATAAGATGTCTCCCATATTTCAAGATATATAATATTGTAGTTAAAGAAAATTAATTAGTATACTCCTTAGATGTACGTTTTTTTTTTTTTTTTGATTAATTAGATGTTTTATATAATTGAGTTAATGAATGGAATTTCTTTCTGTACAACTTTGTGTTAATTAAAAAGGGGATAGGCATAAACATGTGGGGACCTATTTTTCAAGAAATGACAGATCAAGTGGCAATGTATACAAGTGAGATAATTAGAGTGCCATGGCTACGCGATCCACAGGAAAAAGAGCACCACAAGAGCATGTGCATGCACATTCTTGGCATCGTGTTCCATTTATCTGAAAAGGGTGGCTCTTAAATATTCCTGGGACTCGTCATATGTATCCCTTCATCAATGATAAGGGAAGTTGGACGCTACATGAATGACTTTTTTAATTATAAATTTTGCAGCATATATGTCATAGTAAAGACAGAAATGTTTGGGTTGAAACCCATTAATCTCTGGAGAAGTTACCCTCAGCAGAATGAGGCTGTTCATTGCCTTTTTGAGTCATTTTTCATCATCATCCTTTTAAAATCTCATCATATAAATTAAGTTAATTATTTATTTTATTAGATTACTGGGATCATCATAAATTTGGGACATAACGTTACATGTGCATGTAAGAAACTAAATAATAATAATAATAATAATAATGGTGCTTTATTTATTTTTCGTTCCACTATTTATTTATTTTATTATATTCAATCATTTTTGGTTCAATAATATTTTGTACGATTTTAACATATTTTTGTACCATTAGCGGTCTATTTTTGATATATTCCTGATTTGACATATGGTATTAATAATTTAGCATAGTCCAATATATCAATATATTAACAATACGTTTATTCGAGGACAAGTCAAAATTTAAGGAAATTAATCATGCATTAGATACTGCACAATCACAGGTGTGATAGCTAGCATAGAAAATTTATCGATAAAAACAATTCAGTGTTTTAAACATTCAAAATGGTTAAAGATTATTATTGAATTGTATGCATGGCGATGTAACTAAGCAAACACTTGGGGAACATTTTTGGTTGTATTGAAACAAATTGCTTAACAAGCTGTACAGATGCATGCAACCAGCAAATGAGAAGTCATATACCAGAAACATGCGTGGCCAGAAGTGACTACACGCTTTCTTACGAGTGATTAGCTGCTAGTACACGTAAAATGCAAAGATTGCCACATTCTCTGTAATTAATTTGATAAAAGTAGCTAGCTAAGTGGTACACATGTCTGTGCAGAGATTGTTCAAATTAAAGAGATGGAAGCATACAGAGTACCAAAATCTTTAGCTGTGCAGATGCCAAGGCAAGCCGGGCCAGAGCTCCTTGCCTTGTGCCTTTCAATGGCATCGTCATGATACGCTTGAATTGGCTTTGCGCGATGGACGGACGAGGCCTCTCTTCGAGATTAGGACATCATCAAAATACAGAACATTATGTATGGGAGAGAGAGGGAGATGCTTTACATATGTTCAAATAATTATATGATCCAACAATAATGTACATATGATATGAAAAGCATATAATTTTGGACTCCAATAGTGCAAATGATTGAGTTGATTTGTCCATTTTAGAAATATCTAGTTCACGGATACGATCTAGCTAGATTGTTTTGTATATGCAATGCATTGATATATGGAATTTGATAGATTAATTCTCTTTTTTTTTTATCAAAAAAAAATCTTGATTTTTAGTATATTTATATTTTATGTGACAATATGATTTTCATCATAAAAAAAAGTGATATTTGAATGAGAAATATTTGTTTTCTTTTTCTTTTTCCTTTTTTTTGTGATTTTTATCCACCTATATAATTTTTAAAATCCAATATTTAGCTGTGACACTTTATTACAAGAAAAAAAAACTTCAATTTAATTGGATTTGGAGTGTTTAAGACTTTATTACATATGCATAAATGTTAATTTATAAAATTAAATAGTTTTAAATGAGATGACGGTTGCTATTGTGTAGTTTATTGATAAGTATGTCATCTAAATTTCTGTTAATAAAAAAATGGCATAATACATCTGTAGCCCTATGTACTTGGTACAATTGGTCATTTTGACATATCAACTTACAATTTTGTCATTTCAATACTAGAACTTACCACTTTTTACCTAAAATACACTAATCTAATGACATAATATATCTACCACCTCCTGTATTTGTCACTTTTTGCCAGTTTGACACATCTACTTGGAGGTTTTGGTCAGTTAAACACTTAATATGTGGCATATGCTAATTCAATATTTCATACCACATGTGATAACAACGGTTTAAAAGTTACATTTTATGCAAGTTTAGGTGTTAAAATAATAAAATTATAAGTAGATGTGTCAAACTAATAAAAAGTGATAAGTACAGGGGGCTATGGATGTATTATGACTAAAAAAAATATACATATATGTTGTATGAAATCTAGGGTTATTTACACTCATGGTATTTCAGTTTTTAACCGAATACAACTAAAGTATTTAACCTTTTTTTTTTAAATACAAAACTCTCAAACGTTGATTTTGATCTCACAAAAGTACCCAAAACCATTTTCCGACCGGCAATGATGATGTGTCGCTGATGTGTTGGTCCGTATATAAATAACTAAAGTTATGTGTACTTATTGGAATATGTGGCGCTACGTCACACGTCACATGTCACAATATTTAATTATTTTTAAAATAAAATTATTATATCTTATCTTTAAATTTTTCAAAATTAAATTAATTTTATTTTTTTTATTCTTATTTGTTCTTTTACAATTTTTTATTTTTCCTCATTTTCCCACAAACCAAACTCTTATTTTTGAAAAAAAAAATCTAAAACTCTTGGATGTTCATTATAGCGACCCTCTCATTTTCATATTTGATATAATTGATATATAAATAAAAAAAGAAAAAGGGACAACTTTTTTAGAGGAAAAGGGATAAAATAATTTTTGTTTGTGAAGAAAATAATCTAAGTAAAAATCATTATAAACATAAGCATATTGAAAAAAAACCACCCAAAAAATAAATAATTCAAATTTTTTTCAACTTTCTTCTTGATATAAATCAATAATATGATAATGCCATTTAAAAAAAAAAAAAATAGGTCATCACTACCAACGCACCACCATTTTCTACATATCATCACTACCACACCACCATTTTCTACATACACCACCATCACAACTACATCATCCAAACAACACTATTGTCTCCATTATCTACACAACAACAAAATACCCATTAAAATGTTTAAAAAAAAATCATTTACATCTAACCAAAAAAAATAATTAACTAAATCTATAAAAAAATTATTTACACCACACCATTCTTTTGTCGCCGCCGCCGTCATTAGCACAACTTCACCGCCCGCTGCAGCTATTGCCGTCTATGCCACCATTCACCCAGTCGTCGCCGTCTCTATCGCCATCCATAGATCTATGATCTTCAACTCATAACAACCATAGATCTACATCTTTACACCATGAATTTTGATAACAAGTATAGATATATATCTTTACATTATAATAATAATGATGGTTTTGCTTTTACCTATGGATTTATATGACTAAATTTGTAAAAGTTGTGATTTTTATATTTTAATTTTGTTTGATTGTTTTAGAGTTTTGGTTTTGTTGAACATAGAAGAGGAAAGAATAAAGGTTTTGTTAGAATTTTTAGGGTTTTGATATTGTTGCATATAAAAGATGAATGAAAAAAAAATTTTAAGAGAGGAAAGAAGAAAAGTTAATAAAAAATGAGTTTATTAATTACGTGAAGAGTAGGAGGAGAGAGAAATATGTCATATATGTTCCACTAAATTTATGTGGCTTTATTTTTTAATAATTAAAATTTTTTTTCCACATAAGATGTCATGTCTACGACACATCATTATTGCCGATTGGAAAATGGCTTTGGGTACTTCTATAATATCAAAATTAAACGTTAGATACTTTTATATTATGAAAAAAAAGGTTGCACACTTTAGTTATATTCGGTTAAAAATTTAGGTACGTAAGTGCAAATAACCTATGAAATCTAAGACCTTACTTAGTCGGTGGTAATGGAATGTAATGTAATGGAATTGAAAATGTAATGGAATGAAATGTATTTATCATTTCATTACTATGCTTGATTACATGAGCTTTAAAACAAATGTAATGTAATGAATATTACATTCTTATAATTGGTTATACTATTTTCATATAATGTAATGTAATGAATTTTTTTAAAAAAATTTATCAATGATAATTTTAAAAAAAAATGTTTACATTACAATAGTAACATCAAAAAAAGAAAATAAAATAAAAAAGAGAGATGGGAAAAAAAAAAGAGAAAAAAAAAAGAGAGATGAACAAATAAATAAAAAATAAAATTAAAAAAATAGAAAAAGAAAAAAAGGTATAAAAAAAGAGGAAAAAAAAAAGAAAAAAAATGAACAGTAAAAATAAAATAATAAAAAATTAAAATAAAGAATGTATTGTAACGAGAAATACACATATATTTTTTTTATGGAATGCCAAATACAACTTTAAAAATAATGGAGATTCTCTTTATAATGTATTAATGTTCATTATGTTGGAATAAAAAATTTTTTTTTACCAAGTATGGTAATGAACTATGGAGTGTAAAAGGTATTCCATTACAAGGCTGTACAAAGCAAGGCCTCGTAATTTTTGTTGGTTGGGAGTAATGAAAAGGTTGAAAATGAAGCTCCATTTCAATAAGAGCAATAGGTGTCTGAAACTCTGAATGATAGCAGGTCTATAGATGGGAGACTTGTACTAAAACTGTGCTGCTATATGTTGCTATGTTCGACCACTCTATCGACTGAATATAAAAAGGTAGAAAGCTTATAGACATTGGAAGTTTTCAATTATGTTCTTGAAGGAGGTAACCTTAATGATGAGTATGATGTTGACAATAGAATCAAAAGATCAAAGTACTGAGTCTGAGACCATGCTAAATTAAAGGCTTTATATTTTTTATTTTATTTTTTAGGACAAGCATCAAAGTCACTCTCTTTAAACAATAAGAGAACGTTATTATTATGCTGATCTGGGTTCAAATCTAGTTGGCTCCTTGTCAAATCTGTATTCTGTAGGGCCGAATTTCCATCCATAAAACTGCACCATTATGGTGTCGGCTTAACATGAACTAATAATAACAATAAAAATAATAATGAAAGAATAGTAATAGTAATAGTAATCGATTTATTGTTCATGATGGTGGCAAGTTTGGAACATGTAAAGGTCTCACGCTTGGATTTTAAATTTTATTTTTTCTTAGGCCAACTAATTATGTGTTTTTTGGGCCAATAGGACTATTCTAGGCCCCAAAAGAGAAGCCCACAATCTACTATGCGCAGCTCTTACGCCACCGCTGATCTTACAATTCAGCCCCAGCTCCGAGCTGGTATCAGGGCCGAGCCTGCAATGAAAAACTGCCCTCCTCCATTCGTCCTTGCCTCCAGGAGTAAATTTTATTCATATTTTCATCCAGCCCTCCTTAGAAAGAATAAAAATTTCTTATGTTATACATAATTGAAAAAATTTTATTGTTCCATTTGTATTATCGACTCGTGAATAATACTAATAGATAATAGATTTGTTACAGTTTTTATTCTAAATCACTATTTCAAGTAAAATTATTTATATTCAACCGTCAGTCAGCAGAGCAAATTATACAATAAAAATTTTCTATAACTCATTATTTTTTTTAAAGAGGCTACAAGTTTCTTTTGTGTTTATTGAACATTTTAATTTCATTATGTGCTAACTTCAGTTGTATTAATATAAGTAAAAAATATACATTTACTATGTTCCAAAAAGAGATATGGACAGCTCCAAATTATCATATTGAAGAGACTTATCAAAACGTTTATCACGTTAAAATTAAAGTTGAACACATCAGCCTTGACATGTGTCGTTAATTATGCAAAATCAACTTTAATTTGTCCACTAATTAGCATTAACGTTAGCATATCTACCTCTATCTCTCTCCGTGTGCTTGTTGCTTGCTTTCAGCTTTCCCACGAGTCAATGGAGTTATTTGCTTTTTCTTCTTCCGATTGATGATTTATGTCAAGGAAAAGGTTAGCACACGAAAAAAAAAGGCAATTTGTATTGATTCATAATCAAATTTTCTGTTTACCCGAAGCATTTTGAAATTAGCTACCTACTTCCGTCTTCAGCATTAATCTCTTGAACCATAAAGACCATAAATTAATTCATGACACAATACATACACCATCTCTTCAACTTAACAATTTTTGTTATTTTAATACATCTATTTACATTGTTGCCATTTAAACATTCCAACTCGTCTAAATCATAATTTATAAACTCTTTGTGCACTATTGGTAAGACACGTGAAATGACACATCATCATAAATATAGTGGTAAAGTGACAAATTCATGCAAGCACATAAGGCAAAGTAGCAAATTCATGAAAGTACAAACATTTATATAATAGATTATAGACAAGTTGAGGTGTTAATTTGGCAAAATTAAAAGTATAGAGAGCAAAGTGACAAATTCATGCAAAGTACAGTTGCTTTTGAATGTTTTATGCGTTGATTCATACATGTAATTATTTTTATTCTTTTTTCTTTATTACTTGAATAACATACAAATTGCATGTAATTAATTATGTATGTGGAATAATATAATATTAGTATAGTACATCCATAAATATCTGTATTTGTATAAATTTATTATTTTACTCTATATATTTTTAATTTTATCAAATTAACACATTAATTTATTTATAACTTATTTTATATAAATTTGTCACTTTAATTATTATATTTATATAAATTTATCAATTTATCACTATATATGTAATAATATATATTGCCAATAAATTATAATTTAGATGAATTAAAATATTTAAATAATAAAAATATAAATAAAAATGTTAAAATAATAAAAATTGTCAGAACGATCAGATATATTGTGCCTATAATATAATAGAAATTTATTTGATGTGCAAAAGAAGAGAAATTGAAACCGAAGGTGTCAGCATCAAGAAAAAGAGATCCAACACAAGAATTTCCATCCATCCTACCGCGCATTATTTGGGTCCGACTTTACCTTTTCCTTTTGTCGGCTCCTGTCGGCTGCCCCTCTCTATCTGCCTTTCCACTCCCACTTTTTTTTCCACTTGTATTTAGAGTTCATAGACTCTTATTAATTCAGTATGATCCGAATAGAAGTATGAAAACGACAAAAGTATTACAAAAACTATTTAACCCAATAATTATTTAACATCATTGCATTTATTAGTATTCAAAATTTGAAACCTTAGGTTTTACTTGGTTGAAGGTAATGGACTTATAATGGAATACCCATTACATTCCATGATCTATTATCACACTTGGTAGATTTTTTTTTTTTCTGTTCCAGCGTAATAGAGATTACCTTAAAAGTTATATTTTGCAATCCATAAAAAAATTTATGTATTCCTCAATATACATCTTTTTTTTTTCTTTTTTCTTTCCCTCTTTTTATTTTTATTATTGCCGTCCTCCCTTTTTTTTTTCATTTCCCTCTTATATTTTTTTAATTAATGCTTTTAACCTTCAATAGGTTTGTTTGTCACGCCTTATCATCAAATTAACCACTAATACTAAATTATCCACAATAGCCGTAGTTATTAAATTCTTAATATAATTAATGAGCTTTTAAGGTTATAATATAAACACTTAATGACATAAATGAAACCTGTACAAATTAAAACCTTTCATTCTTACATCGATATTCTTACTTATAAACTCATCAAAGCCTCAAATAATAATTTTCTTAAAATATCTATGCCAATTCATAATCATTTTGATCATATACAACCATTCACAATTAAACTCGAGATGGCAAAATAATAACATCATAATATGCCAAGATCAGATATATATATATATATATATCATAAGCACCGTAGTGCTAACCATCCATCCATACAATATATACATCATCAAAAATATATACAAATAGAGTACTAGATGCTGGTACAAATAATACAAGATACATCATCATTTGCCCTAGCATCTAACCCCA
>CATIWO010029949.1:0-22954 GCA_949673435.1 Macaranga tanarius | reverse complement strand
GTCGGTTATTCGGTTAACCAATTTTATTTTTTATTCATTAATTTATAATTTTTTAATGCTTATTCTTTAATTATATAACAAAAAAAATATTTTTATTTATAATTTTAATATTTATATATAGTTTTTTCTAATTAATATAATTTATTTAATATTTTTACAATAAATATATATTTAAGCAGGTTGGTTCGGTTATTTTCAGTTTTTAAAATTAAAAACCGAAACTGAACAGAACCAGTCGGTTATATATTGTCAAAAACCGAAATCAAACCGAACCGAACCGGTATTTTCCGTGTTCAAAATAAAAAACCGAAACTGAACCGAACCAGTCGGTTATATATTGTCAAAAACCGAAATCAAACCGAACCGGTCGGTTCGGTTTTCGGTTTTTTGTCACCCCGACACGTGGCAATCAAGGATTGGACAGCCTGACAGGTTCGGGTCCACGTCAGCTCCAGCTCATACTCGTCGGCCGGAAAACGGTTTTGGGTACTTTAGTGAAACCTTAACAAAATGTTGGTCATTTTTATGAAACGTTTTGAAAGTTGGATACTTTGATGAAATTTTAACCAAAAGTTGGATATCGTGAGTGAAAATTACCCTAATTTTACGCAGCACAGCACGGTAATACTGCATCGCACTAACGATATGTAATATTACGGTCACAACATATAGCATGTACATGTTCTCTTGGTACAATATAATGTTAGCGCACATGACACGAGTGAATAAGGTACGTACATATTAATAGAATTTAGGCAAAAGCATTTTAGACTCTTGAACTTACACATTTATTTTTTATATTTTTGTTTATAATATTGTATTACGATTTCTTTACACATTATTATTTTTTAACTTAAAAAAAAAAAGTAAAAGTAAGACAGTTTCATGAAATGGCATTGAAGTTTAAAAAATTTAATGTGTGTGTCAATTTATTTTTATTAATAGAGAGATCATATGATCTAATTATCGATAAACTGTATAATATGAGGTAATCTTTCCTTTCGATGGTAATAGAATTTGAATTTTACATTTCAGAATACTCTTAAAGAAAAGTTACCATTTGATTAATTTTTCATTGACTAATACATGTGTTAATTAACTATCTATTGATGTTTCTTTTTAAAAATAGTCAAAGAACACTACAAAGATTAGAAAGAAACCCCAAAAACATTTTGTGGTTGGAAATACGTAAAATTTTTCCATATATATATATATGAGGATGAGAACTAAAACAAATTTATTTTAAAGTTAACTTTAAGATAAAGTTTTCATTGATTTAAACTACTTAATTATGTATATATTTAATAATTATTTAAAATATATAAGTTTCTTATTTTTATTTTACTACTGTTATATGAGACTGCTGCTAGTTATATAATATTTGTTTTAATATTGCTAGCTATAGCTAACCAGAGCATGTTCAAAATAATTTCTTTAATCTAGTTAGGTCTTCCTAAAAAAAAAAAAAATTCAGAGCCATAAGTTCACAACTGTAAATGACTGCTAGAAGTGCTGGTCATGCACATGGACTGCTTTTTGACTCTTCAATTTGTCTGTAATCTCCTTCTTTTTTGATTCTCTTTTGGCAAGTTATATATTCATACATTTTTTTAATTAACCAAAATAAATATATATAACTAAGTTGGTATGCAAAAGATAATAATATATTAATTAATCTCTTTTAATCAGTTTTGTTCTTAGGGGAATCTACCTAAGACGGCTATAATAACATAAATGTACATATAGGATCCAAGTAGATCCAGCTTTGAAAGATTTGCGGCTGCCTATTTCTTTAATTTTAACTGCCAGCCAAAACAAGTTGGTAATGTTTTTTTTTCCCTCTTTTATGGAGCATGTAATCTGCAATGCACTTATTTGATTTTAATTATATCTCACATGATAGATAGCATTTTAATTCATTTGCAGCTGTCAGTTAAGGCTTTTTAATAATTTATAAACTTTTATCAATTTTAAATTTTATGATTTTTTTTCAAAAGGTACTGTTTATATATTTTAGAAATAATAAACATAAAAAAGGTAATTTGAATTATAAAAAATATATATGATCACATGCTCATGCACAATGTCTCGTTGTGGGCCTTGTGGCCAAGTGATAAAGAGAGCTTTTTGTGCATGCATGCGCATTGATATTGTTGTCTCGGAATATGCCTTAATTAGACAGAGAATATGTGTAATTTTTCGTTTTTTTTTTAATTCCCTCTAAATCTTTGATTCAATGGATGCTAGCTACTTGAGGTTAATCAAACGTATGAATCTATACCTCTGAGAATATTCATCTATCAAATTCCTTATACTTACCATTGAAAGATAACTATTCTCTAAAAGTATCTAAGATGTAAGACTAATCGAATTTGTTGGCATCAATTTAACAGAGAAGAGTTATCTTTTATTGTGTTGTCTATGCTTAGGCCATATAAAGTTTTTAATATAATACTAACTTTTGCATCCATTCACACTATATTGTCCAAAGTCAATTTCCAACCATTAGTAATGACGTAGATACTCGCATGTAATAGATAAATACCATCATATAATCACGTCATTGCCATGTGTGGCGCCACATTATTGTCATATGTTCCATAAATTATTTTTATTTAAAATAAATTTATTATTAATTTATGGGATATGTGGCGATAACGTGGTGCCACGTGTCCTAATTTTTTCATAATGGCATATGTGTGTTATACGCAAGTAGGGGTGTTCATGGCTTCCGAAATGGCCGAACCGAAAACCGAACCGACCCTATTCGGTTTGGTTCGATTTATATTTTTAAAATTTTTGAATTTTTTGAACCGAACTGAACCAAAATTTGGTTCGGTTCAGTTCGGTTTTATATAAAAAAATATAAACTAACCGAGATAACTGAAATAACCGATTATTTATTTATTATTTATTTTTATATTTCTAAATATTTTTTAAAAATATATAAAAATTTAATGTAAATATATAAATAGGTTGGTTCGGTCGGTTTATGTTTAATGTTAGTTTTATATAAACAAGTTGAAAAAAATATGAAACAAGTTGAAAAAAAGGCATTTTGGCCTAATTTATAAATTTGAATAGTTAAAATCTATAAAACCAAACCGACCAAAAACTGAACCGAAAATTTTGGTTCGAAATAGGTTTGGTTTAGTCTATATAAACAAGTTGAAAAAATATGAATCAAGTTGAAAAAATATGAAACAAGTTGAAAAAAAAGGATTTTGGCATAATTTATAAATTTGAATAGTTAAAACCCATAAAACCAAACCGACCGAAAATTTCGGTTCGAAATAGGTTCGGTTCTACAGTGTAATTCGGTCGGTTCGGTTCTATATTCTTGAAATTCGGTTATTTCGGTTCGGTCAGAAAAACAGCCCAAAACCGACCGATGAACACCCCTAATAATTCCAATGAATATAATATTTTAGTTCCCCTAAAGACAGACATTTTACACTGTGTTTGGAAAAGGAAAGAAAGGGAAGAAAGAAAATAAAGAGAAAAATTTAAAGAAAAATAATATTATTTTCTTCTTTTTATTTTCCACTCTTATGTTTCGAATGTAAGGAAAATAATATAAGGGAGAAAGAAAAATAAATTTATTTATTTTTTAAAGTACTTTTCACTCTCACTTTTTCCATTTTCTCTCCAATTTAGAGATAAGGTTGAGGAAAAAATACCAACAACTTTCCTTTCTTTCTATATTTTTTTCCCTCATTCCAAACAAGAAAAAGTGGTTTTCTTTCCCTATTTTTTCTACCCATTTTCTATCCTCTCTACTTTTCTTCTATTTCAAACATAGTGTTAATCTCTTAATTTTTATAAAACAAAATAACTTGGTCCCTTGATTTTTCTCAGTTTATTTGATGTTTAATATTTGGGTTATTTGCAAAAAAAAATATGACCTTTAGCGATTTTAGCGATTTAATCATATCTTTTTAAACTTGACAAAAAAAAAATACCAACTTATAAATCTTAGCAACTCGAAACACCGATAGAAATTACGGTGATAACTTTCTGATGTGGCAGCCGGAATTTCTACCGGTGTTCCGAGTTGCCAAGATTTATAAGTTGGTGTTTTATTTTGCCAAACTTGAAAAGATGTGATTAAAACGCTAAAATCACGAAAGTCATGATTTTAGTTGCAAATAACCCATAAATTAACTTTAACTTGTACAATTTCTAATGATTATAATTTACATAACTATAGATTATATTTAACTGTAATTTTCATATTTCTAATAAATTTTTTATAGCTGTTCATATAGATTGTTGTAGTGTACACACATATCATGATGACACATTAATATAGTTATTTTTTAAGGACACTAATTTAGTTATTTACATGAAGTTAATAATGATAAACTATTTTCTCAAAAAAAAAAAAATGATAAGCTAAGTGATGGAATATGGTAAAAGACATTTGGTGTGAATTCTTATTACTCAAAAGCCTCACATTTAATTAATCCTTAATAACTTCATATGTCATCATAATATGTGTGTATACTACAACAATCTATATATATAGCTATAAAAAAATTATTAGAAACATGAAAATTACAGTTAAATATATTCTATAGCTATGTAAATTACAATCGTTGGAAATTGTATAAATTAAAAGTTAATTTATGGGTTATTTGTACATAAAATCATAACTTTTGTGATTTTAGCGTTTTAATCACATCTTTTCAAGTTTGGCAAAATAAAACAACATCTTGTAAATCTTGGTAACTCGAAACACCGGTAGAAATTCCGGTAATTACAATCTGACGTGGCAGCCGAAATTTCTAACGGTGTTCCGAGTTGCCAAGATTTATAAGTTGCTGTTTTATTTTGCCAAGTTTAAAAAGATATAATTAAATCGCTAAAATCATTAAAGGTCATGTTTTTTTTTTACAAATAACCCTTAATATTTCTTATAAAAAATAATTTTGTAATAAAAAAAGTAAGTTTTGGTCTATTTTCAAAAAATAAAACCTCGTAAATATATATAATGAAATTATCATCGGTAGCTCAATTTTCCCTACCTTTTATTACTCCAAAATTATAATTAGATGTCATCAAACTCTAAAAAAAATGAAAAAAAAATTATACATTATTATATTATCTTCTTTATTTGTATAAAATAATATTTAATACTAAATATTAGCAAAACATAATAAATCCTTTTGCTAAAAGTTTATATGAACAAATTAAATTATAGAAATACATTAAACAAAACATCGATTGAATTAAAAAAATTGAGAGACCAAACAATTTTATTTCATTAACATTAGAGATCAAAGTGTTCATCTTTTAAAATAGAAATAGAGGAACAAAAACATTTTATTCAATTTTAATATACTAGTGAAAAAAAATTAATGAAAGTATTAAAACATGGATATAATCAAAATTGAGGAACACAAACTTTATTATCAAAGGGTAATGGCTCATGTCGCAATCCGCGACAGCAACAGTGCGTCGTGCTCGTGGTTGCGACATGAGCCACAAAAAAAAAAAAAATCTATCCCCTTTATTGTGGGGATAGTTTGGTAAAATGTTGCAATCCGCGAATCGCGGGTTGCAACATGTATAAGCATCCATTATCAAATAAGAGAAAAAAAATTGTACGACTGTGTCAAATCTCAAAGAAAAATATAATTTGCTTTAGAAAAAGACAGCCTAACATCTATAAATTAATAATTTTAGGGTCAAAATAAATTATTAATTAATTAATAAATTATAAAATTATTAATTTCTAGAAAACAAATATATTTAATTTCTAGAACATAACTATATTATATATATGATTTTTTTGTCAGGTTTTGAATTTTTAAAATATATTTGTTATTTTTAAATATATTGTATATATTTATAAAATTCATATATTACATTTCCAAAACTACATATATGCTTTCAACACATGTTTTATGTATTTTATAATTAAAAAACGATTGTTTTATTTCAATTAATTAAAGCATCACCATCACTTATGGGGACCAATTGTGTCGGCTAAATTATTGGATTGTAGAATTAAATTTGCCTACTTCTTGGAATCGCATCCATTTCTTTCTAAAGCAAATTATATTTTTTCTTTGAGATTTGACACAGTTCGTACACTTTTTTTTTTCTCTTATTTGATATAAAATTTGTGTTCCTCAATTTTGATTATATCCAACATCATAATGCACATGCATCTCCTCTTCTGAAAATTTGAAGGAAATAATTAAATAGCACAATTTATTTTAGTCCTTGTAGTGGGCTTAGCAACTTGCCAAGTTCTCTGCCAATCCTGCTTGTACTTGCTCAATGTAACCATGAGCCAATGTAGTTTTTTTTTTTTTTTTTTTTTTTAAAAAAAAAAAAATATATATATATATAATAAGATGTTGGATATTCTTGTTTTCTCCTTTTTCTTTTCCTTTCCTTTGTTGACATCTGTCTCCTTCTCGCGTTTTGTTTTAACAAAGACATACAAATATATCTTAAAAAAAAAAAAACTTTAAAAAAGTATCTCTTCCCTTCATCTCTTAACCTAAATTTTTTCTTTTCCTTTTCTTTGTTGACATTTGTCTCTTTCTCGCGTTTTGTTTTAACAAAGACATAAAAATATCTCTTAAAAAAAAAAGACTTTAAAAAAGTATCTCTTAACCTAAATTTTATTCTGTTAATCGCCAATTTTATCATGTTATTTTCTTACAAATAGACAATTTTATATCTCTCGGAAGCTCAGTATTTCAAGGCAACATATCCCCATAAGCTTTCAGAGCTTCAAGGAGAGAATTGCTTCGTGGCTTTATATATAAACGTTGATATGCCTGGTGAGTGGTGATAAGTGATAACCCATGTAAAGAAATATACGCTCATAAGCTCCTAAGCCTAATAATTTATCAATATTTTATTTAGGAAACAATACATTTTTATGCCATGTGGTTTCAAGTTTTTACACATCTAATTCTTTGATTTTTTTAGTGACATTTAAAGGTATGTGGTTTGATTTTACTTGAATTTTAGTATCTACTTAGAAATATTATTAAAAATATATCATGTAATAATAAAAATAATAAAAATATTTAATAGTTAAATTATTTACTAAGTAGTATATCACTCAACAAACTAAAATAAATTTATAAAAAATAAAAATAAGATGTATTTTTTTATTTTATTAGGAATACAAATAAATAATTTTTAAAATAAATTTATGATATTTCTAAAAATATCTAAATAGTCATATTGATGGTAAATCATATGTAAAATATTTTTATTAGTGAAAAATAGTGTTATATCAATATTTTATTATAAAATAATGACAATATTAGTTGATAGGGTATTAAAATGTTAGAAAATTAGACCACAGACCTTTAAATATCACGAAAAAAATCACAAGATTAGATGTGTAAAAACTTGAAACCTCAGGGCACAAAAATGTACTTTCCCCTTTTATTTATACGCAACTATTAAAAAGACCAGTCTAATCAGAAAAAGGTTTATCAAATGGGAATTTATATTGGATCAGGTATGTTATTCACACCACTATGTAAGAATAATTCATTCCATAATTTCAATGATTTAGGCATCAAAAAACTTGTAGATCAAATATTTCTAGCTTGTCATATATTTTCTTGTGCTTGCAGGTCTTTGAAAGAAATATTGTAATTACCAAGTGGCGTTGTATGTGTAAAACATAAGTACTGTATTTGTTTTCCTATTCATCGTGTTAATATGGCGAATGATTTAGAACCTTCCTTGTAATAGGGGTGGCCACGGGCCGGTTTCGGTCAGGAACCGAATCGGAACCGGCCCGGTCAAATTTAAAACTGGAACCGGTCAAACTCGGAATTGGGATGAATCGGCCCTGAACTGAGGGTGGGACCGGTTCAGGGCTGGTTCTATCATTCTGGAACTGTGAACCGGCGGTTCCGGTTTGGAACCAGTCAGTTCAGGTTCCAAAGCAGTCGGTTCTGGTTCATTTTATGAAAAAAATCAAATTATGTTAAAAATTAAAAAAATACAAGTTACAACTCTTTATAAAATTCTACATAATTTTCTCTTACTCGTGGCATATTTTGTTTTCTAAAATAATATATTTTTTTTACAGTGTGTAAAAACCGAACTAAAAAACCGAAACCGTAAACCGAAATCAACCGGTTTGGAATCGGCCTGGAATCAGAGTTAAGCCGATTTCAGTTTGGTTCCACCTTAGGTCGAACTGTGAACCGACGGTTCCGAACCGGAACCAGCCGGTTCATGAACCGTGGCCACCCCTACCTTGTAATAAGAAATATCTTCTTCTTCCGAAACTAGCGCCATATCAACTCTATCAATCCAAATAATCCCTACAACTTCTCAATCAAGTGGAGATCCCAAACAATTGGACACTAGAATTTCTTCTAAATTATTCACCCCACTTTCAAATTGACCTCATAGGAATTCGCGGTCAAGCCCATCTATTGAAGTATCCCTGCCATATTATGCTTCTCTTCATCATACGCTTAGACCCCTTTCAATTGTCCTTTTTCCGAGCCTTCCTGAATTCTCGACTTTAGTTGATACGTATTAGATGGGTCAATTATTTGCACCTACGAATTTGCCACCTTGTATAAAGAGGCACTAGTAAACAATTTGAAGGCTCAGCTCCATTTCGTTCAATAACAATTATCATGCTTGTGTACCACTCCTGAAATTCAAATTGGGGCATCTCTTACCCTATCACATCTGCAACACAAACCAGAAGTATATTTGGTGCTCATCATGATGATCTGCAACACATGTGTTTGTACCTATCACATGTATGTTTAACATACATGTGATAGGCCATCGTCCAGCAAAGAATAAGACACCTTGTTTTGACCAAAAGCCATCCCCACGCTTTTCATGCTTATCTTAGTTGTTTTTGAATAAATACAGTACTATCATATCGAATAGAATAATATTTAATTAATTACAAATTTATTTTAAATAATATTTTTACGGATTTCCATTTAAAGTTAACATATTAAATTAATAATTTCTTAAATTATGAAATAACATATTGTATAAAATTTTTTAAATTGATTATATATATATATATATATATATATTATTTGAAATAAATTAATAAATAATAATTGTAATTTTCTAAATAGAAATTAAGTGTTTTTTTTTTCTCTTAAAACTATAATGTGAAGTACTATGAGTTTTCTCTATGAATATATTGTTAATTTCATTTACGGAATTGGACAGTCATATTGGGTGTATTCAAGTTAAGTTAAATTGAGTTTTAACTTGTTGGGAAATTTTTTTTTTTTTTTAATGAGCCAAATATTATCATATCACTTATTATTTATAATAAGTGATATAAATTTCACTAGTTTAATAGCATAACAAATTTAAAAATATAAATTAGAAATTAAAATTATTTGTAATTAAATTAAAAATAAATTATTTGCTCTCTCTCTCTCTCTCTCTCTATATATATATATAGGAATTAAAAACAATTTTGGTGTATGTAACAAATTTTAAAATATAAATTAGAAATTAAAACTATTTGTTATTAAATTAAAAATAAATTATTTGCTCTCTCTCTATATATATATAGGAATAAAAATAAATTTGGTGTATGTACTTTTTAAAATTTAACAATCGAATGTTTAAACTTTTAAAAGTTACAATTTAGTGTTGTAACTAGTTTTAATATTACATAATAGTGTATTTTACAGGTAACAAACAAGTTACCCTAGCTTTCTGCTGACTGGGCATAGGAGTCGGTGGCATGGAATTTTTAACAGGAAAATGACATATTAGCCTTGCCCTTTTGATGTAACGTGTAGCTGGAATAATTAAAACACGTTTGATTATGAAAAATAAACAAAGTCTTAATCCAAAAACTTAAAGAATAAGCCTCAATCTAAAGACCAAAACAAAGCAAAAGCTTTAATTCATTTGATAAAAAATTTATAAAAAGTCTCTCTACAAAAATCTTAACATTATATATTTATAGGACAACCTCCAAAACCCTTGCTAAAATCCTAATTAAGGTAGAAAACTAAAGAAAATAAAAAATAAAAAGAAATCTTAGATAAATATAATAGTATCCCTACTTAAATAAATATCCCAATTAAATAGTTAAATAAACCTATAAAACAAATAACTAAAATAAAATAAAAATCGTCAAATACACATGTCGTAGATGAGCAACTTGCGATTGCAGATTTCCTGCAATTGTAGTAGTACATCACACTTTGGGAAAATTGTAATTGCAACAGTTTGCAGTAGTACATCACGCTTTGGGAAACTTGTAATTGCAACAGTACTTTCGACCTTCATTTCTGCCATCCAAGTCTTTAGCCACTCTCGCTCAAAATGCCCTACGTCAGTCACCTCTACTTGTAGAAAACTCATCCTCACGTTTATGCTTGCGAATTGAATTCTTCCATGCCACAAAAATAAATACTTTGAATACATTCGTGCCTTCATATAAAGAATTAAAAATAATTCATTCAATTTGAGATTTTGTAGCATCCATAAATTCCAAAAGAGGATTAATTGCAATACAATCAAATTTTATGACTCTAAGAAAATTAACATACCCACCTTTAAGATCTTTGACCTAGCCTTTAATCACCTTGTAACTCTATTTTCAATCTCTTCTTTGATCTCTATATCAATGGCTTCCTTAATTTCAACATGAACCTCTTCCTCAATTTCCTAAATCATCAAATGCACCTTTTCCACTTCTTCCTTTTTAGGTTGATACCATTTAACGCAGTTGCTTGCCTCTTCTTCCTCTTATTCGCTAAGTTGAATTAAAAACAACCATAGATCGGTTTCTTCATATGTGTCTTCTTCATAATCCACTGCCGGTAATTCTGGGGAATGGAATCAATGATGGGTTTGACGGGGCCAACTCCTCTACCTTGTGCAACATAATCATTCTCCACCTTTTTTATCTGTAACACCCTTCAGGTACCACATACAAGTGTCCAAACAACAAACAACCACATGACATAAAAAAACTTTTTTGATAAAAGATATGTATTTTTATATACAGAAACTTTTATTATATATACATTGTACATTTAATACATATATAACTTTATATCAAAATAGATTTATGATTCAATACAAATGTTCTAATGCCAAAATGATCAATGTTCATATGGATGGAGATATCGACACCAAGCCTGCCTTTTTGACCCACCCAGAGCTCACGATAAATCTAACTTCAAGCTTTCTATCAACAAGTCTTAAGCTAGGCTATCTATCCGAGCCTGAAAACCACAATTGCAAAGGAATGAGTTTGTGACTCAATAAACAATTATTAAGATAAGCATACATATAGTTCTCCTCAAGAACTAATTAAGGAAAATATATAAAAATAATTTGCTACCCGCCAAACCTTTAAAAAATAACAAAAGTCATTAAGCTAATCTCATGTTAAAAATTCACTAGAGTGCACTAGAAAGAAGTTCGGTGCTCAAAAATGCAAAAGAAGCAACCTAGTGAAAAAAAATTAGGGGCGTGCCGACTCGAGCTCGGGACAGCAGCCTCTGATGCCGACTCGAGCTCGGGACAGCAGCCTCTGATGCCGACTTGGCCTTCGGTGTCGAGTCGTGCCTACACTGATGCCGACTCAGGCTGGCATACTGAGTCAGGACACAAGGCTCTAGTGCCGACTCGGGCCTCGGTGCCGAGTTGCGCTCATCAGTAATACAGCGGTGCCGACTTGTGCCGGCGTGCAGAGTTGTCCTGATTTTTGGGCATTCCTTCTTTACATAATTTCTCTCTCTCACGGCCGTATTTTTTTTAACAACCACATAGCCATGTTCAAACCTGTGCAACATTCAAATACCACAATAATATATACAAACACCAAACCTCAATTGTTGATGTCTCAATACATCAAGTTATATCATTCTAAGTAAACCACAACAACATCCTCATATTCAATTCACAACATAATTCTCACATTCAACATGTATGCAAATATTCTACAACAATGAATGTTTATGCAAGTTAGTATCCGACCGAACCTTTCCTCACACAAATACCTCACACTTAGCCTCATTGGCTATATTCCTCACACATTTTAATATTTATCATATGGCCATTTTAGTGAGACTATCCATCCAGATCAGTCTCACTTCTCATATATCATTTATAGGTAGCTATACGCCCGGCTCAGCTTGCCCATCTCATATATTCAGTGGGGACTATCCACCTGGCTCAGTCCCACTATCACACATTTTCCTCACATATCCTCACCAACAATCAAAATGCATATGTACAATTATATCATCACAATTCAATATCCTTTTTTTATTTCTCATCATTTCCATTTCTTATAGTGAATCACAATTCACCTTTCTCACAAACAATGCATATCAATTCATACCACATTAAATGGCTTGCACTCATAGGTGCCAATATTCACAAATCATCTCAATATATTCTCATAATCATAACAAATTATAAACGGAGAATATACCGTTCATAAACTAAAAGTGTACCAAAAGTATACCATTTAGAAACCAAAAGTAAATCAACCATATACCATATATATATCATTCTTGCCACTTAAATGGCATATATCATCAACATAATTCAATAACTATAGTTACTTGAAAATCCATACATGTAAGCATTGAATTAATAATTACTTACCAAAAAGCTTCAACTCCTTCAAAAATAAAAGCTCCCCCTATTGAGTAGTGCCTCTAATATCCTTATCAATGCCTACACACAATCATACATCAATACCACATAGCAAGCATGACTCTTACATCTAACTCAACTAAATGCAACTTGATGTAACTCCATGCTCAAGGTTCAATACATCCAAATAATTCACTCACAAGTCCAAAAATTATAAAAATAATACTGAAGCTAGATATATGAGTCTACTTCAAATTTTAATTAGAATTACTCAAATCAGATATGCATGGAATTAATTATGGATTTTTAATTAAATCTGGGTAAAACAAAGGTGATAGCAGAAGTAAGAAAATATCGATCCCTGCTAGTCAACCTTAACAGCAAAATTAGCTCAGGGCCAAAACATAAAAGTTGTAGAGGACACTCTGAAGGTTTCATAACTTAAACATTTCTTAAATAAGAGCTCTACAACTCAAGATATGATCAAAATACTAAAACTGTTGCATATAAAAAACAGGACCCGAATTCACAATATTAAAACCTAACTTCAATTAACCAAAAAGAAATATATAGCTTACCTAATTGATACTCAAACAACTTATAAATCTTCTAAAACTCTCCAAAATCCTTACTAAATAAGTAGAGAATTCTTAAAATCTTTCAAAGCTATCAAAACCCTCTCTTCTTCTCTTTCGCTCAAAATTCTCTACACAACTAAACATATACACACCCACACTCACAATAAACCTATACCAATCAAAATGCTCCATTTGGGAAAGAAGTGTCCCCTTAATTAAATACTATAATCATAACAAAGAATAAAATAATAAGTAGTTAGATAATTAACAACAATTATCTCTACAATATCTCTTAATAAAATATACAAAAATATCACCAAAATATCTCTCTACCCCCTTAATGAACTTGGATAATTATATAATACTTCACAACTTCCTATTGTGACAAATCAATCCATACTTACCTTACAATTAGGTTCATCTCTACCCACATACACATAACCAAACTTAAATCTAATCCATAATTAAACTCTATATAACATAAAAGTATAATGCATGAATAGTGCATCTAAGATGCGGGTGTTATAATTCTCTCCTCCTTATAAAAATTTCATCATCAAAATTTATTACTCACCACTTCCACTTTTAGGAAACAAAAACGGACACTTCTATCTCATTTGTACTTCCACTTCCCATGTAGCTTCTTTCAGAGGATGTGGCTCTAATTTTTTTGTAATAACGTAATTCAATACTCGACATTATCTTTCATCCTTTTCATTTAACACTGTTAGTAAAGGAAACTTTCTTGTAATAATTGGATATTCTACTTTCATATTATAATCTTCTTGTGGCTTCTCTTTAGTGATAGCCACTACTAGGAAGAATTTTGCCAACAATACTCACTGAATACTTCTACAGAAGAATGTGTTTCAAACTTTGACTCTTCATAAGCATCAAATATAATTCCTTTATATTCATTGTCTTCAATTTTTTATTAAAACATGAACGATAATAACAACCTTGAATCATAAATCGAGTATTTCTTCTTATGAAATCAAAACTATACAATATGCAATTTATTATCATCATATTGCACCGTCACATATATTTTGTTTCTTATCTTGAATCCCTAATAGAACCCATTAACCCTCAATTTTCAATTGATATAAAAAGGATAAGAGTTGTAGTATATGCTTCTTCTAGCTTTTCAAAACTTCATTGGTAAGCTTTAATTTATTTCCTTCATAATTATGTACCAAGAAAAATATTTTATGCCATTCCAATCTCACATTTACTAAGTTTAGCATACCATTATCTGCAAGGCCGTTTAAAAATATTTTTCATGTTCTTCTCTGCTTGATAAATAAATGAAAATATTATCAATAAAAATAATCACAACTGATTCAAACACTATCAAAAAGTCTTGTTCATTAATGATATAAACGCAACTGGTGTACCAATCCATCCAAACGACATAATCAGAAATTCATACCATCCATTTCTAGCTTCGAATACTATTTTGGAAGCAAAATGTTCTATCACCCGAACTTGTCAATATCTCAGTCTCGAGTCTATCTTCAAAAATACTATAACATCTCTCAATTAATCAAGCAGCTCTTCATTTCTTAATTATGGATAATCATCCTTCATTGGGTTACTGTTCAATTACCTGCATCTTTTTCTCTTATAGACTGAATCGATGCCCCTTATGAAGAATTATTCAGTCTGACAATTTTATTTTAATTCTACTCTTCGGTGCAATAGTAATTATGGTGTTTCATCTCGAAACACATCAAGAAATTCTCTAATTATAAATACATTCATTACCCTTGAACTAGTCTTCATCGATTCCTCTATATTGGCTAAATAATTTTTCATGTCCATCTCAGACCATAAAAAAATATATATAATCAGGGTTGAAACCAAATAAGCATGCACAATTTTCATTTACCCATCATGATACGTAACCACACACTATTATCTTCTTTATTAAGCTAAATTAACAAACCTCTTAGTGGATGACTCACTCTACTAATTTGCCCTTTTTTAATTCTTTAACTCTATTGACATTATTATATATGGTGCAATCAATTTTAAATACCACCCTTGAAGTAGTTTAAATTCAAAATCTGCTTCTAAGAATAATCTCATAATCCTCTTTAGTCACAAATTAAAAAATTCTTCATTTATAAGTTCACCAATTATCTTGAATCAACTTTCGTTGAGTCTCAATATTATCCAATAATCTTCTCACCCATCTTCAATCACAGGTAATACAATTACAACTAAAATTAACTAGCATGCACAAATCTCTTTTTTTTTATTACTATTTCTATATTTCTCTGTCCTAAAATACCACATGATTTAGCCAAAACTCATATTTACTTAATTTAGCATATAACTATTTTTCCTTCAAGATTTGTGGCAGAGTTTCAAATGTTGTTCATATTTCTTAAATACACAAGTATGTTATCAATAAACTCAATCACAGATTTGTCTAATTAGGCTGAAACGCCTTGCCTATGAGGACCATAAATGCAGCTAGTTCATTAATTAAACCAAACGGCATCATAAAAATTTCATAGTGTCCGTATTTGGTTTGAAAAGTAGTCTTCGGTACATCTGGGTCTAAAATTTTAAGCTGATAGTAGCTTGATTTTAAATTAATCTTGAAGAAAATACATTTGAGCCCCCTGCAATTGATCAACCAAATCATCTATTCTTCACGGTGACCCGGTTCAACTGCCTATAATCAATACACAATCCCATTGTCCTATTTTTTTTCACAAATAACATTGGAGCACCCCAAGGTGACACACTAGCCTAAGAAATCCCTTATCAAGTAGTTCCTACAACTAAATTTTCAACACTTTTAATTCAATTGGTGCCATCCTATAAGGTAAAATGAATATTGGTGCTACTCCCGGAACAAATTTAATTGTGAATTCTACTTCTCTATCAAATGGAAAACCCAGTAAATCATCTAGAAAGATATATGTAAATTCATTTACCATTGAGATATTCTCAATTGTATTATTTGTAGTTTTAGCATCTACCACGCATACTAGATATGCTTCACAACTGCTTTTCCGCCATTAGAAAAGCTTTCATAGCAGAAATTAAACATGCAGACACAATTTATCGTTCCTTTAGAACATAGCCCTTGGTTGATTCGAAGATTCTAAAATAACCTCCTTAGTGAAATAATTTACTGTTCAACCAGTTCATACCTAATATCACATTAAATTCACGGAGTGGCAACAATAATAAATCAGCTCTCAACTCTGCCTCATCAATATAACTCAAACAGTCACGACATACACTATTCATAACCATTATTTCTTCAAAGGGAGTACCCATATTTAAGTCAAACCCAATGTTTCATGTTTATGACAAAATTGAGATGTCAAGTTCTATGATATGAATGAATGTATGGAGCCAGGATCAATTAGAACTTATGCTTCTCAATCCTAGACAAGAATTCTATTAGTGACAACTACTAAGGCCTCAACAACTTCTTGCATAGCCAACACTCTAGCCTTTCCTGAGGTCTAGAACTCTGACTTTCTAATCTGCTTATACCTCTGCTAGTTACAAATGTTCTACCTCTACATTTATCTCTACCCAATGTTGCTCCAACTCCACTTGTTGAAACTCCTACTGTAGGTTCTGATATAGCCCTGCCTCCACTACCTTCTATTACACTAGTCCTCTCAGGATAATTTTTATACACATGATTAAAAGATCTATAAAAGTAACACGCACTAGTAAATTTCCTGCACTCACCACTATATTGTTTCCCATAATACACACATATGGGTTGATGTGCTATAACCTAACTTTGACCTTTGCTTAAATAAGATGGAACTCCAGATCCCCTTCCTTTAAAATTAGAATAACTACTTCAAGAGTTAACCCATAGTGGTATATATATCCCCCTCGTCTGCCTTGCTTTCTACTATAATCTCCTACAAATTCACTTGATCCCCTTTTTGCTCTTCGTTTAGTTCCTTCTTTTGCTAATCTTTCGGCTCTAAATGTAGCTACTCTCAAATTAAGGTAACTCTTATAATTTGTAGGTATGCTCCTATTTCTAATTTTATATTTAGTCCCTCTTCAAACATTCAGCATTTGTCTCCATCAGTAGCTACTAGAGATGAAGCGTAATGGGATAACTAATTAAATTTTTACTTTATACTCTACTACTATCATTGTCCCTTATTTCAAGTTTAAAAACTCCCTTCTTTTATTATCTTTGTATGCTTCTGGGATGTAGTTATTAGTAAACTCACGAAGAAAATCAACCCATGTTAACACTGGTGGCTGAATATCATTCCCTGAAATAGTTTTCCACCACTCATAAACATCTCCTTGTAATATTGATACTGCATAATTAAAATTTTCTTTTAGTGTGCACCTCATCAAATTAAGAACCCTCTGTGTCCGTTTTAGCCAAGTCTCTATTATAGGATCTGTAGTACCATAAAAATCAATTGCACCCTGCTTCCTTATTTTCTCATAAGCCTTATCCACAGTGTTATCCATTAATCTTTGACCCATTGTTCTCATCATCTGAACAAACTCCTACATAAAAGGATATGCAGTTGGTAGTGGGGTTTGGGGTTGAGATTATTCTGACTCTCCTAAGGCATGCACATGTGTTTGCCTGTGAACTGACTCAGATGACTCTTCGGGGTCAATGCGAGGCATTTAGTATTCATCCATCCTAAGATATGCTACGTATATCCACTATATGTTTTTCTCAAACTTATGCATGATATGTCATGCATGCATCATGCTTCATATCCCGAGAAAATCTAATCCCCGCTCTGATACCACTTAATATAGCTCCCTCCAAGTACCACATACAAGTGTCCAAATAATAAACAATTATATGGCATAAGAAAACTTTTCTAATAAAAGACATGCATTTTTATACATAAAAACTCTTATTATGTATACATTATACATTTAATATATACAGAACTTTATATCAAAATAAATTCATGATTTAATATAAATGTCCTAATGCCAAAATGATCAATGTTCATGTGGATGGAGATGTCGATACCAAGCCTGCCTTTTTGACCCACCTGAGCTCATAATAAATCTCACTTCAAGCTTTCTATCAACAAGACTCAAGCTAGGCTATCTATCAAAGCTTGAAAACCATAATTGTAAAGGAATGAGCTTGCAACTCAATAAGCAATTATTAAGATAAGCGTACATATAGTTCTCCTCAAGAACTAATTAAAGAAAATATCTAAAAATAATTTGCTACCTACTAAACCTTTAGAAAATGACAAAAGTCATTAATCTAATCTCATATTAAAAAATCATTGGAGTGCATTAAAAAGAAGTTCGGTGCTCAAATATACAAAAAAAGCAACCTAGTGAAAAATAATCAGAGGCGTGCTGACTCGGGCTGGCGTACCGACTCGGGATAGCAGCCTCTGATGCCGACTCGGCCTTTGGTGCCGAGTCGCTCCTACGTTGGTGCCGAGTCACGCCTACGCTGGTGTAGACTCAAGCTGGCGTGCTGAGTCATGACAAAATGCTCTGGTGCCAACTTGGGCCTCGGTGCCGAGTCGCGCTCATCAGCAATGCAGCGGCGCCGACTCGTACTGGTGTGCCAAGTTGTTTTGATTTTTGGGCATTCCTTCTTTACACAATTTCTCTTTCATACGGCCGTATTTTTTTTAACAACCACATAGTCGTGTTCAAACCTGTGCGACATTCAAATACCACAATAATATATACAAATACCAAACCTTAATTGTTGATATCTCAGTACATCAAGTTATATCATTCCAAGTAAACCATAATAACATCCTCACATTCAATTCACAACATAATTCTTACATTCGACATGTATACAAATATGGTGTAACAATGCATGTTTATGCAAGTTAGTATCCGACCAGACTTTTCTTCACACAAATACCTCACACTTAGCCTTATTGGCTATATTTCTCACACATTTCAATATTTATCAAATGGCCATTTTAGTGAGACTATCCGCCCGGCTCAGTCTCACTTCTCACATATCATTTATGGGTAGTTGTACGCCCCGTTCAGCTTGGCCATCTCATATATTCAGTGGGGACTATCTGCCCGGCTCTATCCCACTATCACACATTTTTCTCACATATGCTCACCAACACTTAAAAGGCATATGTACGATTATATCATCACAATTCAACATCCTTTTTCATTTCTCATCATTTCCATTTCTTATAGTGAATTACAATTCACCTTTCTCACAAGCAATGCATATCAATTCATACCACATCAAGTGGCTTACACTCATAGGTGTCAATATTCACAAATCATCTCAACAAATTCTCATAATCATAACAAATTATAAACAGAGAATATACCATTCATAAACCAAAAGTATTCCGTTCATAAATTAAAAGTATACCGTTCATAAACCAAAAGTAAATCAACCATATAGCATATATTTATCATTCTTTCCACTTAAATGGCATATACCGTCAATATAATTCAATAACTATAGTTACTTGAAAATCCATATATGTAAGCATTAAATTAATAATTACTTACTAACAAGCTTCAACTCCTTCAAAAATAAAAGCTCCCCCTATTGAGTAGTGCCTCCAATATTTTTATCAATACCTATACACAATCATACATCAATACCACATAGCAAGCATGACTTTTACATCCAACTCAACTACATCCAACTCAACTAAATACAACTTGATGTAACTCCATACTTAAAGTTCAATGCATCCAAATAATTCACTCACAAGTCCAAAAATTATGAAAATAATACTGAAACTAGACATATGAGTCTACTTCAAATTTCAATTGAAATTACTTAAATCAAACATGCATAAAATTAATTATAGATTTTTTTATTAAATCCGGACAAAACAAATGTGATAGTAGAAGCAAGAAAATGTCGATCACTACCAATTAACATTAACAGCAATATCAGCTTAGGACCAAAATAGAAAAGTTGTAGAGGATACTCTGAGGTTTTCAGAATATTATGCCTTGCTCAAGCTCTACAACTCAAGATATGATTAAAATACTAGGACTGGTGCACATGAAAAAAAGAACATGAATTCACAACATCAAAACCTAACTTCAATTAACTAAAAAGAAATATATGGCTTGCCTAATTGATGCTCAAATAACTTATAAATCTTCTAAAGCTCTCCAAAATCTTTGCTAGATGTGTAAAAAATTCTCAAAATCTCCCAAAGCTATAAAAACCCTCTCTTCTTCTCTTCCACTCAAAATTCTCTACACAACTAAATAATTACACACCCACACTCATAATAAACCTACACCAATCAAAATGCTCCATTTGGGCAAAAAGTGTTCCCTTAATTAAATACTATAATCATAACAAAGAATAAAATAACAAGTAGTTAGATAATTAACAACAATTATCTCTACAATATCTCTTAATAAAATATACATAAATATCACCAAAATATTTCTCTACCCCCTTAATGAACTTGGATAATTATACAATACTCCACAACTTTCTATTGTGACAAATCAATGCACACTTACCTTATAATTAGGTCTATCTCTACCCACATACACATACCCAAACTTAAATCTAATCCATAACTGAACTCTATATAACATGAAAGTATAATACATGAACAGTGCATCTAAGATGTGGGTGTTATATTATCAATTTGATAAATCATATTTTCTTGGCATGAGATGGGCTCATGATCTATTAAAAGAAACTCATCTTCTAATAATCTTTTCATCATCAGCAAAGAACTACTGGATGTTTTTCCTTCTTCCTTTCTTTTGGATTGCAGCATCTTCCACTAAACATAAGCGTAACCCTTCAATTTGAAAACTGCTAACTTCATGCACTTATAGTCAGAGAATTTCAAATATTTAAAAATTCACTCATTCTCTATAATCCAATTAACAAAAATATTAGCATCAGGATTACCATCATAAGAAAGAATGTCTTCCACGTAGATTTCATGTCTATGTATTTTTATAGAAATAAATTCGTTAATAGGTTGGCCTCGAGCGACATCTCTTAGACTCTATCTATTGTCAAATCGATCTCTGTTGGCATCTATTATTGAAATATTAGACACCGCCCTTTGACTCTGCCATACAGTTCTCAAAGCTCCTATATTCCAATCACCATTATGAATACTATTGCTACCACCTCTACCACTAGTGTAAGCCATCGAATGGTAGAAATCCGCTCCGATACCACCTGACGTAGCGTGTAGCATAAAATAATCAAAACACATTTGATTATAAAAAATAAATAAGTCTTAATCCAAAGACTTAAAGAACAAGCCTCAATCTATAGACCAAAATAAAGCAAAAGCTTTAATTCATTAGATAAAAATTCATAAAAAATCTCTCTACAAAAACCACTAATATCCTAATTAAGGTAGGAAACTAAAGAAAATTAAGAATAAAATAAAATCCTAAGTAAATACAATAGTATCCCTACTTAAATAATTATCCTAATTAAATAAACCTATAAAATGAATAACTAAAATAAAATAAAAATCATCAAATACACATGTTGTAGATAAGCAGCTTGCGATTGTAGATTTTCTACAATTGCAGCAGTACTTCACACTTCGAAAAACCTATAATTATAGATTTTTAATAATTGCAGCAGTACTTGCGACCTTCATTCCTGTCATCTAAGTCTTTAGCCACTCTCGCTTAAAATGCCCCGCGTTAGTCACATCCACTTGTAAAAAACTTGTTCTTGAGTTTATGCTTGTGAATTGAATTCTTTCATGCCATAAAAATAAATACTTCGAATATATTCATGCCTTCATGAAAGAAATTAAAATAATTCTTTTAACTCGAGACTTTGTAATATTCATAAATTTTAAAAGAGGATTAATTGTAATACAATCAAATTTTGTGACTCTAAGAAAATTAATGTACCCACCTTTAAGATCTTTAACCTTGCCATTAATATCCTTTACAATACCATCTTCAATGTTTTCTTTGATCTCCACATTAATAGCTTCCTTAATTTCAACATGAACCTCTTCCTCAATTTCCTGAAACATCAAATGCCCCTTTTCCTCTTCTTCCTTTTTAGGTTGATACCACTTGATGCAGTTGGTTGCCTCTCCTTCCTCTCCTTCTCCAAGTTAAATTGAAAATAACTATAGATCAACTTCTTCATATGTATCTTCTTCATAATCCACTGTTGGTCCCCTTTGGTTTTGATTCTCGGGAATGGAATCAATGATGGGTTTGACGGGGCCAACTCTTCTGCCTTGTGCAACATAATCATTCTCTACCTTTTTATCAATTTGACAAACTATATTTTCTTAGCATGAGATAGGCTCATGATCTATTAAAAGAAACTTATCTTTTAATAATCTTTTCATCATCAACCAAGAACTAATGGATGCTTTTCCTTCTTCTTTTCTTTTGGATTACAGTATTTTCTACTAAAATAAGTGTAACCCTTCAATTTGAAAACCACTAACTCCATGCACTCATAGTCAGAGAATTTAAATATTTAAAAATTTACTCCATCTCTGCAATCGAATTAACAAAAACATTAGCATCAGGATTACCATCATAAGAAAGAATGTCTTTCACGTAGATTTCACGTCTATGTGTTTTAACAAAAATAAATCTGTTAATAGGTTGGCCTCGAGCGACATCTTTTGGACTTCACCTGTAACACCCGCTCAAATTATGATATATTTTTTATTTGATAAATTTAATTGAGTAAGAAGTTTGTAAGGCTAGTAAAGGACTTAATTGTAGCAAAAATAAGTTTAAGTGTTGTAGAGTAAGATTAGTGACTCATTAAGGGC
>CATIWO010029916.1:0-15018 GCA_949673435.1 Macaranga tanarius | reverse complement strand
ATATAAATTAAATTTTATAATTTTTTATATTTATAAATTTACCTCTATATTTTTAATATTTATACATTGACCCCTATATTTTTAATATTTATAAATTGACCCCGGTGTCCCCGTTTCCTATATTTTCTAGAAATGCCGTTTCCCCGTGTCCGTTTCCCGTTTCCCCGTGTCGCGTGTCGGTGCAACCTAGGAGACAGTTAGCAGCTCAGATGCCAGTATTGATATATTGCAATCATTTGTGGTAAGTATGTGATCGGTTACTTTGTTTTGTTTACATGTTACATGTTTGTAATGTTGCTTATTTTTACAGTGTTTAAATCTTCTAGATACGCTGTATTTTTATTCTAATGCCTATAAAAACAAGAGCACCTTTTGTCCAAGCCTAGAAAAATAGGACACTTGATTATGATACACTGTATTTTTTATTCTTTATCTTATTTTTTGATATGTTAATTAAAGCAATACATATAACAGGACACATATATAACAAATCATTTTGTTTATTTATAGAACTGAACTCATTTCTTACAAGAACTTAAGCTAATTTTTGTCTCTGGAATCTTGTCAAAAAGGATGGGTGATAATGCATCCACAAAGAACTAGGTTTTCAGTGTTTATGTTAACATGCCTCCTTAAGATGTCTCTAAGTGGTATGATGATGATGGCAAGCTCAAGCGAATTGGTTTTGAGTTTATAGGGGTGTTTGAATAATTTTTTTTCTTCTAGGATTATTTTGAAATAGTGCTTTGAAGAGGGCTAACTATTTTCACAATAGTGGAGGAAAAGATCGATGCCATATGAATGCCAACCCCTACATGATTGCATTTGGAGTTGCTGAAATCATTTTCTCTCGAATTCCTGATTTTGATCAACTATGGTGGATCTCCATTATTGTTGTAGTCATGTTCTTTATATACTCAACAATTGAACTTGGTCTTAGAATTGCTCAAGTTTCTAAAAATAGTTGAGTCATAAGAACTATGACTGGTATTAGCATTGGCGATGTGACTGAAACACAAGATATGGGCGAGCTTCCAAGCTCACTGAAATTCAGGTATATATATTTACATATAATAATCAAACAACCTAAATATATCCCTTTTCTTTGCACATTTAAACGTGTTATTTTAATAACAAGACACAATCAAATTATGCATGTTTATGCATTGCTTTAATTCAAAATGCAAAAAAGGTTCTTTTAATAACTTGTTATGTATGTTTATGTATTACTTTAATTCATGGTTGCTATATTGATCTCAAAAAATTGTTCTTGTTCTTACAGCCTGACATATTTGTTTGGTAAATGTGCTTGTAACGATAATTGCTTATTATCCTTGTCAGTTTTAATTTACTTCTTGCGATACGAAATGGTCAGATTTATAACTGATTTGGTTGTCCAATGTACATGTGCTACTTTGAATTGGACAAATCTGCTAGAATAAAACATATTCTTCTACACTGATTTTGGTTACTATACTTAGTAGTCACGGTTTCTTTCATTGTAATCATATATGAGTATTTCTAAAGTACAATTCTTTCAAATCCAAATATCAGGTGCCAAATAATGGAGATTTTGCAAATGCAAAGAGAAAGACTGAAGATAAAATTATAGGTACGGGTCTTCTTATGCTCATCAATTCATTTAAATTATTACTCAGATGCTTGCAAGACTCTAGGTGATGCACTGGATTACACTATAAAAATTGTGCATTTTAAGAACCAATTCATTACTGAATAAAAAAAAAATCAACTTTGTCATTTAAAATCTTAGGTGTTACGAGGTGGTGCACATGACTCGTTGACTTTATCATCTATCAACATAATTAAAGATGTTAGGTTGTTACTTTTTTTCTCAACAATATTTTTGATGTTTGATTGATTATTTATTTTAATATTAATGTTTCTAATGTTGGATTGGACATATTGATGTAATACAATTATTTTAGCATAAATAAATCTTTGTATTATATATATTCTTCATGTTTGTTGTTTAATGATATATGATTTTAGTTTAAATTTAGTTAATTAATAATATTAATTAGCTAAAAATAAAAATAAAAAAATTGAAAAAACAAACTAAAAATCTTAAAACGACCATAATATTTGCGACCAAAAATCTGGTCATTAATAGATGAACTTGTGGTACTAACCATGGTTATGTTAAAATTTACGACAGTATTTTTGGTTGCAAAAGGTACTTACAGTAGGCATAAAAAATACTTGTAGCGACCATAATATTTCCTTTCACAAAAAGTTTTTTGCGACCGCTTAGTTTTTCAAGTTACAAAAACCTTTTTGCGGCGGAGCCAATAGCGACCTCATGCGACCGGCATTTTTCAATCGCAAATGGTCTTTAACGACCTATTTTCACATTTTTGCGACCATAATTTCCTTTCCCTAAAACCCATTTTTCTTATAGTGCAAGTTAAGATTAAACTGTTTTTCATAATAATTTATTCTAAAAATTAATTTATTAATATATATATATATATATAAGGATAATTTTATTATATCTTTTACGAATTATTATTATTATTATTATTATTATTATTATTATTATTATTATTATTATTATTATATTTTCATATAGTATCAAGTTAAACGCATCTGATTGAAAGATTCTTCATAAATTATACATTTATTTTTTTATTATAATATAAAAATTAAATATAGTGCATGAACATATTAAAAATTTATATCTTATGCATAATTAGATTTATATAATATATAATTAATTTGTTAAATTTTATATTGTATAAATATATTTGAGTTTTAAATATAATTTTAAATTTTAAATTTTAATTTTTTTACTAAAATAGGAATTAATTTGTTAAATAAGTAAAATATTAGGGAGATTTTTATAAATATTTAGGGGTCTTTTATTTATTTGTCTAAAAATAAAAAAATAAATATAATTATCAGAACTAATTTAAAGATAATTTAATGACTGAATTAACTCAAAAGATCATAAAATAGCTAATTTGGTATTCATTAAAAAGTTCCTTAGGAAATTGAGCCTTATTAAAAAAAAAAAAAAAAAGGGAGCCAACATCCCATATACTGGCATATGAGCTGATGGGGTTTTTTTATCAGGAAATAAGACACGTCCTTGGCAGTTGGTGCAGAAAGGTAAATGTTATGCCGTCCCTCAATAAATACTATTTATTATATATATTTATAAGTGGACTTTTGCTATAGGACAAATGTTTGTACCGGTACAAATAAAATTACAACTGTTACATTAATTTTTATTTAATTACAACCATTGATTATTTTGGTATATCAATACCTGTAAAATATATCAATGGTTACAATTAAATGACAATTAATCTAATGACTAATAGTTTCATTTGTACCGGTACAAATATTTGCACAATAGAATAACTCTTATAAGTGAAATGATAGGTAACTCGCGCCGAGATATCGGACGAATTACCAAATTACGGTTTTGGCTCTCTTATTTTACAGGAGTAGATAATTTATAGGGACAAATAATTTTACATATAAAATTACTTTTTTATTTTTAAAAAAATTTCCTCCTTGTATAATGCGAGAGCAAACTGACCCTATGTCTCTCCGCGCGAGACATCACACGTTTTCGTATTTATAATCGATTTGTAGTTGCACAACAGTGCTTCAACTCTCCCACCCAACCTATTCTAATGAAGTATAGTACAGTAGAACACTACACTGTTCTTTTTCGGCCCTCCCCTGGCCCGGCCCGTCCTTTTTTTTTTCCTTTAAAATTTCTGTTTCATAATGTAACGTGTGTGTATATATATATATATATATAACGTCAAGAATGTCAACATTGTCGCTGTGATTGTCAAACAGCACATGTTTTTTTACTTGGAAAATGCTCGGCGTCCCACGTAGCGATGCCAAGCAAATATCTCTTGGGGACACAAATTACATTTGTGCCTCTGAGAATTTTTTTTATAAATAAATAAATAAATAAATATAATATAATATAATAATTTTTAAATTATGACACGATGAATTTATCTAATTTTTTTTAGATTTTAAATTTTGTCAATTTAATTAATTAATTAATTAAAATAATTATTTTAAATTATTATATAATTTTTATATTATATAATTATTATGAATAAAAAAGTAATTTGAACAAAAAAAAATTTTATCCTTTTTTTTATGAGAGACTCTCATAAATACATATACATGTCATTATCCTTTTTACTTTTCAAAACTACCCGCTGGCCAACTTGGTCACATTGATATGTCTTTATTCATCATAAAAATTTTGACTTTTGTATCCATCTACAGTTGGCACTTGAAAAAAAAGTATATAATTTTGGATAAATTTTATATAAATAATGATTTACGTCTCCCTTAAAAATATAAATAATAACGTCTCTTGATTTGAAGTTTTCTAAATTGACTCTCACTCATTCAAATGCTCCATGTTAATGAAGCAAACAAGTAATTTTTAAAAGAAAAATTTTATCTTTATTTAATGAGAGAATACTGTTTATGTTTCTCTATAAGATATATATTAATATAATTATCCAAATATATCACTTAACTACACAAAAAGGCATGTGTGGCCCCACCCTCTATATCCCAGTTTGTGATTATTAAAATAAATAAATAAATATTCTCTTCACAATAAAAAATAGTAGCCACATAATTACAAATCAATCAAATTATATAATTAAGAGAAAAAACTATGTGAACAAATAAAACTTCTATTTATTTAGACTCATCGTGATTTTGATATAAAAATGTTTGTATAAATTTTTTCGTAAACTGGATGTTTGTGTCCCACCGAACGTGCCAAAAGCTTGTTGGTGTAATTTAATAATTACTGACTTCTTTCAAATGAGTGTGGATTCTCAAACGCCTTTACCACAATTTGTTTGAGTTCCAAGGATGTAAAAGATTGTATTTGATTGTAAATGATAAATTAATTGCTGGAGGTAATGATAATTTGCTAGAGGAAATGATAAATTGCTAAAGGAAATGATAAATTACTAGAGGAAATACTAGAGGTAATGAAAATAGGCTTGAGGAAATTGTAAATACGCTTAAGAAAATTGAAAATATGCTAGAGGTAATAATAATAAGATTGAGGAAATTAAAATTGTATTGAATTGACAGTGAATACAAAAACTGTTGAAAGCGTAAAATTGCTAAAAGAAATGGCTATTTGCTAAAAATTAATTGGATTGATTTGTTGTTGAGTTGTTGATTGTTTGTGTTGATTGTTGTTGTTTCATCTTGATGCTGCTGCCTCCTTTTTATAATCCAGGTAGTTGGTGCAGAAGTTAAGTCTCTTTAATTTTTCAGCTTGCTTGCTACAGAAGTTGAGTTCCTTCAATGTGGCACTAATTACCTCCATTAACTTTTACTTGCGACCCTTGCATTTCCTTTGGCTATTCTTCAGCTCTTCATTCTGGAATTTTATTCATTCTGGAATTTTCTTCATTCTTCACCAAGTCTTCAATTATTGACTTCTCCAGCATCTTTTAGTATCTACGTGCTCTTTAGCTTTTTAATTCCCCTAAGCTCCTGTAATTTGCTTCCTTGAATTTCCTCCAACTACCTGCTCTTTTTAGTTACCTCCATAAGCTTCTTTCTTCAGCTCTTCAATTTCCCTTCTCCAAGTAACATTAATGGGCTGGGCTTTATTATTGGGCTTCACTTGGGCCTTAATTTTAATAATGGGCCAAAAATTTATATTTTGGTATAAACAATGCCCCCCGCATATAATTAACTTGGGCCAAGCCCAATGCTAATTTATATGGATAAAGAGATTTGGGCCATGTTACATTTTTTTTTCCTACAAATTCAAAACTCTGATATTGGGACATTAATTTTCTTCATATTCTAGCACTTTCTCAAGAAAATTTGGAAGTTAATTTGGTAATTACAACCCAAACAACAAAATCAACATTTTCATTTTTTTTTAAAACAAAATCCAATAAATAAATAAATGAATATATATATAAATATATATATATATTTATTATCATTTATTTATTTTATTATTATTATTATTATTATTATTTTTTACCTTCCCATTTTTTTCTCCATTTTTTTTTCTTTTCTTCTCCTGCCTTCTTCACTTCTTTCATGCTTCACCTCATCCGTCGGCTGCCTCTTTTCCTTCTGCCACCACTGCTTCACCGGACAACGCGAGGACCACCACTGCTGCTGTCGACCACCGTGACGCCGCCAGGAAGAGCAGCGACGCTGCTGACCATCACGCGATCGAGCCTCTTTCTCGCGACGCTCCCAACGTGCGACGCTGCCTACACACCACCGGACCTCCTAGCGCCGCCGCTGCCTTCGGCCGACGTCACCAGCTCCTTCGACGCGACCGCTGCTGCTTCTGCTTCCTCCCATCGCACGACCAAACCAGCCACAGCCGGTTCTTTCCTACTTGCCGCTGCTGCTCCACCTTCTCTTCACATTATCGCCAGAGCTGGAGAAGACCACCAGACATCCGCTGCTTCCTCCTCTCCTTTGACCGGTGCTATCGACAGCTAAGGAAATTGGTTGGTTGCTGAGCAAACCAAACCCGACCGAGCCAGAGCTGACCAAGCTGAACTGACCAAGCCGGCCTTCAGGCCAAGGCTAATTCCAGATTGGTTTTGCTGCATTATAGACTTCCTCCAATACATTTTGCAGAGTACAATGCCCATTTCAAAGTTTTCTGCACAAGTAATTTTATTTTTGAAATTTTTTTATATTTGTGCAGTGTACTTTTGCCAAAAATTGTATTGAAATTGTTGAGCATTGTTAAGAATTTATGGATTGTTGTGAATGAATTGCTTCTGTGCAAGTTTGTTTGCAAAATTTACAAAAACTGTATGTCAAAATTATAGGAGAAATGCTGCCCAATTTTCACCATGAATTTCGGTGAAATTTTGTAATTTTTGCTATGTAATGCAAAACTAATTTCCACTGCATACAGGATTATACTTTGATAAATTTGCATAATTGAGCTAGAATTTTGATTATTTTAGCAATTGCTCACAAAAATAATTATTTTGATAATTCTTAGCTTAATTAAAGGAAATTAATTTAATAAAATTATTTTAGCCAAAAATTCACAGCAAATGATTTCAGAGTCAGTTTCTTGTAACTTCTTTCATGAAATGGCTTTTAAGAATTTGTTCTTAATTACCACCCTGTGTAAACATCAATTCCTGCATTACCTCTAGGAAAAAAAATATTATTTTTCCATCATCTTTTTGCCAAATATGTGCCTTAATTTCACAAAACCCTGGAGGTAATAATATTTTTCAACATCTTATTCACCAGAAGGCCATTTCGGCCATTTCAGCCCATTACCTCCAGATTTTCCCCAACAAATTATGCTTGATCTATTATTTTTGCATGTTCTAAATTATCTGCACTGTACCCAATTTTGTGCACTTCCTTTAAGAATTTCCCTTGGGGAATTTGGATGAAATGGCTTCTTTACATTGTTTTGAGCCATTACCCCCCATATTTCCTCTAGCAAATTTTGCCTATTGAAGCCATTCAAGATAGATGCAATTCCTTTGCCCTTTGAGGAAATAAACTGTCTATATTTCCTTTCACCGAATTCTTAACCAAACATCAACATTTGGCTTATTACATGCTCAACCTTATCTTTGAACTATTTAATTTGCCTTTATTAGTTTTGTAATGGTAATTTTCTCACCATTTCCTTTGACTTTTCAGGCAAAATGACCAAGGAAGCTGCTGGTTCTTCTATACTTCCTTCTGGCTCACATTCCACTCATCAGGTAACAATCTTTCTTATCTTTTGCACTGCATCAAATCCTTGTCTCTTCACAAGACTTTTTGATGATTGATTTTTTTGAATATGAACATCCACGACTTACTTTTCCTCCTCTGGCCCAGACACAAGTCTTAGAGGCTGACTACTATGCTCAGCAAGTCAAAGGGTAAAAGTAAGGAGAAAGTAATTGTGGAGATAGAAGATGATGACAATTCTAGCCTCAAGGAAGAGATATCAGGTTCAAACATGCCACTCATTAAGCTCTCTCTTTATGTTAGCTTTATTCTGATAACTAACATTCTGTTTGTTCATCAACAGCTGAAGATAGCAAGGAAAACTCTCATTTCACACATTCTCCTTCTCTTGATGCTTCCTCTCCAGTCTCCTCTGAGTCAGATCCTTCATCACCTCTAGAGGACACATTACCTCCAGTTTCAATTGCATTACCCCTAGAGTCAAATTCATTACCTATAGGATCTAATCATTCTCCTATTGCTCCAGCTCAATTACCTCTTGCTTCCACTTTAACTAGGGGTGAGCAAAAATAACCAAAAACTGAATTACCGAACCAAACCAGTCGGTTCGGTTTTTAGAAACAAAATACTAATTCGATTTAAACTGAACCAAACGGAAATATATTCGGTTCAGTTCAGTTTTTAGAGTAAAAAATAGATAAAAACCGAACCGAACCGAACCAAACTCTAGTATATTCTAAAATTTTATATATATTTATAGTTCGATTTGATTGGTTTATTACTAATATTTTAAATTTTATTAATAATATTAGTTTCTAAATATATAAAAATCTTAATAAAATTATTTACTACCAAAAAAATTCTAACAAAACGTATTTAAATATATTTTAGAGAATCGGTTCATTTGATTTTTTAATTTTTTTTTATCTTTTTCATATGACCATTGTAATGTAAATATTTTTTTTTTTAAGATTATCATTTATAAATTTTTTTAAAAGAAATTATTACATTACATGAAAATAATATAATCAAGCATTGCAATATAATACTCATTACATTACATTTATTTTAAAGCTCATGTAACCAAGTATGGTAATGAAATGATAAATATATTTAATTTCATTGCATTCTTAATTCTATTACTTTACTCATTACATTTCATTCTATTACCACTAACCAAACAAGGCCTTACATTTTCTATACCAATAAGCCAAAGACTTGGAGGTTGACTAGCTAGAAGATAGATATGTCAATATCTATCTGTATCGACGAAGAAAATATCAAATAAAACTTATAATATATAGCGCACAAGCATTTTGCATAAAATACCACACATATAAATCAAGAGTAATTTTTTTTTACCAATTGTATGGTTGAATTCATATTTGATTATATATATATATATATATATATATATATCTTAAAAAGGGAAAATGTTTTGGGTAAGAATCTCCAGGTCCATGCACTAATGTCTGTGGAAGTTATTATAACAATATTTATTATAAATAATTTGTAAACATTAAATTATGTAGCCTTTTCTTTCAAATTTCCTTTTCTTCAAATCCACCCTTAAATATATAATAATTCATCAAAATCAAATCTAATAGCTCATATTATTAACAAATTTGATATAAAAGCTTATTTATAGAAAAAATTTTATAATATACATTTATATCTATTATGATAAATTTAAATATATAATAAATTATAAATATTTAAATTATAAACATTATTGTAATTTTTTTGTTGGCTTAAATATAAATTTAATGTTGTTGAATTGGGTTATTTAACCACTTAAAAAAATCTGACATCTAAAACAATTATAATATGGTCCCTAAAATTAGTTTTCTATCAAAATAATTTAAAATTTAAAATTAATATATAAAATTACCCTTAATTTTTAAAAAATTATTTTATTTAATTATAAAATTTTCTAAATTAAATTATGATTTAAAATAATTAAATTAAAATTTTAAATTTAAATTAAATTTAAAATTATTATTGTTATTAACCTACACCACCATCACAACCTTCGGAGACTTCAGAGAGCCGTTAGAAGGGATGGTGTTTGGAAAGGCGAAGGCCGTCGGATCATGAGGTTTTGTCAGAGGTGGTGGTGGTATATTGATGGTTGTGATGATGACAAGAGTAGAGGTAAAAGTTAGAAATGACTGCAAGAATGGCAATTAACATAAGTGAAAGGGAAATGGGGATGGTTATAATGAGGTAGTGGTGAGAGGTGGCGGAGGTAGGTGGGTGGGGGAAAAGAAGAGAGGAAATGCTTGCCGGAAAAGTGGCTGGAGTGGAAATGGCAGGAAGCGGAGGCGATGAAGGGAGCAGAGGAAAGAAAGGTTTTTGAGGAATATTTGGTGTTGTGGAGAATGGATATTTAGGTGGTATAGTTTGCAGTGGAGGCTGCGGTTATGGAGATAGAGATGGTGGTTAAACTGGTGGGATGGTGTGAGTTAATAGGAAGAAAGGTTGGTGGAGGAGGTGATGGTGGTAGGCAGTAGTAGTGGAGCTGCTGCTGGCATTGGCAGAGAAAAGCAGAGATAGGAGGAGGACGAGGGGGTGGCCACGGTTCATGAACCGGCTAGTTCCGGTTCGGAACCGCCGGTTCACGGTTCGACCTAAGGTGGAACCGAACCAGAACCGGCTTAATTCCGATTCCGAACCGGTCAGTTTCGGTTCACGGTTCCGATTTTTTTGGTTCATTTTTTATGCACTGTAAAAAAGTTGTATTATTTTAGAAAAAAAAATATACCACGAGTAAGAAAAAATTATGTAGAATTTTATAAAGAGTTTTAACTGGCATTTTTTAAAATTTTGACATAATTTATTTTTTTCATAAAATGAATTAGAACCGGCTGGTTTGGAACCTGAACCAGCCGGTTCAGACCCAGAACCGCCGGTTCATGGTTCCAGAATGGTGGAACCAGCCCTGAACCGGTCTCACCTCGGTAAAGAGCCGGTTCAGCCCAGTTCTAAATTTGACCGATTCCACTTCCAGGTTTGACCGGTTCAGTTTCGGGCCGAAACTGGCCCGTGTGCCAGTTGTAATGGTGGTCATTTTTGTGCTAGGAGAGAAGAGGGTTTGTTAGGAGAGAAGAGGATCTCTAAGAGAGAAGATGATGATGATGATGATAATAAATTTCAATTTAATTTAAATTTTTATTTTTAATTTAATTATTTTAAATTATAATTTAATTTAGAAAAATTTATAATTAAATAAAATAATTTTTCTCAAGAACTATACTATTAATAAAAAAAATTGAGGATAATTTTGTTTATTGATTTAACAAATTTAAATTATTTTGATAGAAAACTAATTTCAAGAATCATATTGTAATTGCTTTAGATGTTAGATTTTTTTAAAGAGGCTAAATGACCTGATTCAGCAACATTAAATTTATTTTTAAGTCAAAAAAACTTTTGAAGGCCTATCTACACTCTGGACTAAATATAAAGGGCTTAAATGCACCTTTTCCCTAAAATATATATTATTAAGTTTCTTTATCAAATCCCTCATTATTTTCTATTGTATTTTCTTTTCTTTACCTTCTTCACATTCAATAAAAATAAATTTCTGATCTATTTATTTTTTTAACAAAAATTTTAAAATTCTAATAATACAATACAATGATACAATTATTATTATTTTTGCTAAGAAATTAATATAATAATAAAAATAAATTTTTTTATGGATCTTATATGCTATTAATATTCAGAAGATTATCACCATATATATGTGTGTGTTGATACATATTATTGTTGATAAAAATTAGAATATATATTTATATGGTATTAATATTCAAATGATATTATTATTGATACATATTTATTAGTATTGGATTATTTATCCATAAATTATAATTATTTAAGGGTTTGTTTGGTGCAAATGAATTTTACAAAAATTTATAGAATTCATTTGTAAATTCAAATGAGTGTGTTTGGTTTAAATAAAAACTTTTTGAAACTTATTTCCAATTCCAACTTTTTAATTTTGTGAAATTGTTTAATACTAAATCAATTTTTATTGATTAAATGTGTTTGGTTTAAATGGATCTGAAATTTATTTGTAAAAAAAAATTTATTTAAAAATTATTTAAAAATAAAATAAATTTATTAATGGAATTTCAACCAAAAAAGCTAAATGTAAAATATTCCGAATAAGCGTTATCAACATTTGGTTGGGTGTGTTTTGTATGCATCATGTACGGCTACGGGCAAGATGTCTCTTTTGTGCCCTTGTTGTATTAATTAATTACTGCATCATGTCCAATACTGCCACTTAACTCTTTCATGGTTTGCTCTATACAAGTAACTATCAAAATGAGACTTGGGTAGCCAATACTCCTTCAGCACCCCAACATGAAGCACTTCCTCACAACAATATGTATACTTTTGGCTCTGATTCTCTTCTCCAGCCCCTCCATCGCTACTCAAGGTTTACCAACATATGATAACTCTCGTTAATTTCACCTTGTAGTATGCATTTAATTTTTATTATATAGATCATTTCACACCTTATGTAGAATACACACATATGCTCGCATGCTTACATATTAATTTCATGTCACTCGTTGCTGAATTACAATATATGCTATACTCTCTGTAGGTAGAGTGGTACCCTACCCTCCAAGAATCCGTTATTGCCCCCCCGGAAGACCTTATTGCCAATGTCTTCGTGTACCTTGTCGACGACCTCCGCCACCTCCGTCACCACCTCCGCCATCACCTCCGCCACCACCTCCGCCACCTCCCATTTATGGAAGACCTCCGCCGCCTCGTATTCATCGAAGACCTCCGCTAGCTTCTCATCCAGGGCACATTTAAATAGGGAGCAGCAATTACGTGTTGTGGCTTGCCATATATATACGGGGAAATTATATATGATTAATAAAAAAGTTTCTGAACAGTGATGCTTGTTAAGAGATTTGCCTTGTGCTATTGATATATATGTGTGCTGTGTGCTACAAGATCAATATATGGAATATGAATTATGTGAACGATTTTGCACATCAGTCTTTTAAGTACTGGGTTTAATTATGATCAAGACTGAAAATTGTTGTTGCTTGCATTTTCTTGGACACTTTTTTAAACAAGAAAATTAAAAGAATTGAAGCCATATATTATAATTCCAAGACTTTGCAACTTTTATATAAAAGTGTATTGGTGAGGAAAACTTTAATATTGGTGAGATTCAAATTCTGATTTCTATTTTTAAGTTAATTTTCATCTAAATAGAAAACATGAAGACGGTAAGATAGAAATGTCAACTATATCATAGTCATAAGAAAGAATAGAGAACATTAACTTTAAAAATATATTTTTTATTCGTTTATATAGCTAAAAAAAGGTCTTCTACTCAATAATATGAGTTTAATTCGTGGAGTAGCCGCATCTAAAAAAAATAAATAATTTTTCTAAATATATTAAACAGGAATATGTGTACTTCTAAAATTGCACAAAAAAAAATTGTTAAATAAATATTATGCAAAAATAATAAAGAGTGGTGAATAATGGATATTTTTACCGCGTCAACTAAAATTTTTTAAATAAAATCAATTAAAAATATTATTAAAAATTATTAATTCATAGATATTATTGTTATCCAAAGTATAGTATAACTACTTTAAAAATAATTTTATATAATGATAATAAAATCATTTACATAACAAAAAAGTTGTTAGGATTAAAGTTGAGCAATTAGAGCGTTTTTATCTTTCTTTTTCCTATTTTCTTTTCAAATTTAAATATCATGTTGATTTTGCTTTAATCAAATCTTCGATCAAACTAAGGTTTTTTTTTTTTTTTTTTTTGTACTTTTGTGGCTATGAATTTTAATTTATTCTTTAGAATTTTTTTTAGAATAATTAGAGTTTATAATCTTGGTATTGACTTGGAGACTTGAGTCAACATTATGGGTCTAGCTCAACAAGTCAAGTTTATTGTTGAAATAAAATAAGTTGACAAATTTAGAAAATTTTTATTTTCTAAATTATGAAAAACTCATTTTCCCTTTTTTGGTAAAAAGTGAACAATAAAAAAATAAATATATTATTAATATAATTATTTTTAAAATAGAAAAATCAAAATAAAAATAGATTATATAGAGTACCAAAAAGAAATTTAGATTGGATCAGAGTCGGTACATAAATAATTAAATTAAAGTAGGATCCAAAGCTGATATAGAATGGATACACAAGTCAATAGTTTGATCTATTACTAGTCATGAATTTGCTGCTAATTAACATATATTTTATTTTATTATTTTAAAATATAAATAAAATAAATGAAAAATATTTATTTAGTAGTTTTAATAAAATAAAAATTATTAATTAATTAAGTTATTTTTAAAGATTAGAACTCACCTCTTTCTCATTTTAGTTGTGTACTTTTTTTGATAAAATAAAAATTATAAATTAATTAACTTTTTTTAAAAATTAGAAATTGTCTACTATTAATTTTAATTCTATATTCTTTTATGAAGTTGTCAAATATTACAAATTTTTTATTTAAAATTTTAAAACTATATATATAATTACTTTAAAATAAATAAAAATTAATTAATTAATTAATCTTATTAAATAAAATATTCAAAATAATTCAAATAAATTAGAATTACATAACATAAAACATGTAAAATACGTGTTATTAATACACTTGACGTCGAACTCAAGTGGCAAAAGCTTTTACTCTTTGGAAAGAGATGTATTGGGTTCAATTCCTCTCCCCACACTAGGTATGTGAGATTCCACTTTATAGTGGTGGGTCACAAAAATGATTTTCAAAATATACCAACTTCTAACAACTAATAGCTAACTGTTTCCTTTTCCGTTCTGATAATTCCGGGTTCCGTATCATCTGTAAAAAAAAAAATTGCCTCAATAGAAAATAAAAAATCAAAACAAATTATATCAAGTACCAAATAGACTTTTACATTGTACTAAAGTCAATACATAAATTATTAACCCAAGCACACAAGACGCTAGTTTTGTTAATTATATTGAGGCAGCTCATGATGTTGCACTCGCTATAAGACAAAAACTAACTGCACTTTTACCTCCTAAATGCACTTTTACCCCAGGACCGGATGGCTTCCCCGGTGTTTTCTTTCAAAAAAATTGGCAGCTGGTAAAGGGGATGTAGGGGTGTAAGCGAACAGAGCTGCTCGTGAGCTATTCGGAGCTCGATTCGGAAAAAGCTCGTTCGAGCTCGTTTGTTAAGTTAAACGAGCCGAGCCCGAGCTTCGTTTTGAGGCTCGTAAGCTAAACGAGCCGAGCCCGA
>CATIWO010029906.1:0-10030 GCA_949673435.1 Macaranga tanarius | reverse complement strand
GTTGAATTGTGATGGAATGGATTGATTGAATGTGTTGTTGAAGTTGTGAAAATAAGATTATAGATGATTTTAACTTATGTATGATTGAGAATCATGTATGGATGAATGAGTTGAGGATGTTTAATATATTTTTGAAGTGTTTTTAAGTTGGTATTGGGCTATATTCAGGTATGGAATGGATTGCAATGTATTAGGATGGCCAAAAGGAGGTTGTGGCCAAGGTTGGGCTACTCACGGGTTGCTCACGACCGTGAAGAAGCAACCGTGAGCACTCTAGGCCACTTTGAACAGTGGACAGCCTCCTCCTTCTACACACTTTTATCTCTGTATTTTTATTATAACTCGAGCTATAGAACTCCAATTGAAGTATGGTTTGATGCTAGAAAAACTTTGAAGAGTCTTTTACAACTTCATGTTTTGAGTTTTAGTTGAATCTATTGTTACAATTGTCTAGTAGAGCTTGACATTTTATTGCTCACTCTGATTACTCTACATGACCTTTTAGTGTTCAAAAATTCATAATTAATTCCATACACTTCCAATTGTATAATTCCAGTTGTGAATGAAATTAGACTTATAAATATAGAGTTTATATAAATATTATAGCTTTGGAATGTGTCTACAATTTATAAGAACATTTTGAATTAAGGTATTAAATCTGCTTATAGCAGACTCTACGTAGTTTAGTGTGTTGGGCCTTGCTAATGATGATCAAAGAAGTATGGAAGGGCTACAAATTAATTAATGTTGTACATTAAGGATTTAAGTGATTTAAATAAGCTACGATTTCTTATGAGTTTGCTATATATGTACAATTTTATTAGTAAATTGCTTATTGAGTTGCAAGCTCATCCCTTTGCGTTGAAATTTTTCAGGACTCGATTAGACTAATCTAGAAGATTGCATTAGAGTCTCAAGTGGGCCAGAAGTAGTTTGGTGTATTCGACCTTCATCCTTCATATGCATTTGGCATTTTGTAATGACATACTGTATACTGGATAGCCTTATGTTAAGTATGTGTGTAATGTAAAACAATGTTTATACATCTGAGTATTTGTATATATATATATAGATATATATATATATATATATATATATATATATATATATATAAGTACATTAGAGGAAAGTTTTTCTTATTCCATGTGTTGGTGTATTATTATGGACGCATGTATAGTTGTGATTGTGGGCGTCACATTAAATGGTATCAGAGTAGGGATTAGATTTCCTTAGGACATGAGAACATATTGCATTCATGACATATCATACATATGTGCGTTGCATATGTTAGGATGGAAGGACACCAAACTTAACTCATTGGCCCAAATGAGTTATTAGAGTTTATTTATAGACAAATACATATGCATGCTTAACAAATTCTATTTATAATCCCTCCATAGATACATATTCTTATATATTAGAGAATTGATCAAATGGGTGAAAGCTATGAAGCAAAGGCAAGTGGATAGCACTGTTGATAAAAATTATGAGAAGATAATAAAGAAAGGCGCAAAGGTTTTCATGGGTATTGGTGATTCCATTATAGCAGAGGAATGGCTATAAAATGCGGAAGAAATTTTTGATCGAATTGATTGTATTGATGAAAAGAGAATTAGTTATGTTGTATCATTATACGAGTAAGACATACTGAACTAGTGGGAAACAATATCAGAGGTGATATTAATATGGATAGATTTTTTGAGGGAATTTACAAAGAAATACATTTCAGATGAATATGTAAACATAAAGAAGATTGAATTTCTATAGCTGAAACAAAGTGAATTATTCGTAGTCGACTATAAAAGGCAGTTTATGAAATTAGCAAGGCATGCTCCTGAAGAGATAATCACTGATGAGAGAAAATGGAAAAGATTTGAGAAAAAGGTTGAATTTAGAGATCAAGGAAAGAATAATACCTCAAACATATAGAGACTCGGTGGAAATTGCATTATGTGCTAAAAAGGTTATAAGGGAAGAAAGAGTTTTAGAAGCTGAAAGGGAGAGATTATTAATATGCCTAATAATTCAATCTGAACTAGTAGAGATTTAATTTTTTAAAAATCTGGGTTTCAACAAAGTAAATTTAGAGGATACAGTGAGTGTTTGTTTGGTCAACTAATGAAGGAAAAATATAGTAGGGAATTTAAAGAGTCGAAAACATTTTTAGCATAGAATTACAACGATAGTGGCAAGAAACATATAGGTAAGTACTGGGATTCAAAGCTAAGGATATGTTATTATTATAGCAAGCCGGGTCATTTTGTTAAAGATTGTTCATTAATAAGAAGTGATGGAAGACCTCAATTAATTAATTCAAGTAGTGCAAGTGGAGAAATGATACAAATCACTAGTAGATTGGATGGGAGTCGAGAAGATAAAAAAAGGGAATTGATATTTCGATATAAGTTAAACCTGATGAACAATTTTAAATTTAAGAATGGGCCTACGTAATTATGCAACAAGAAGATCCTACAACATCATATAAAGATACAGGTACTTTTATTTTAAATTGCTTAGGATGCATTTGTGATGAGAAATTCTAATTTTTAATTCACATGGTTATTTACCTGAGTTAGTACAAATGAATGGATTGGACATGATATATGTGATATGATGATAAGCATTTTGCTTAAAACTAATAAATGATATGAATAATGTGTGAATTTAATAGTTATAGAGTTGAAAGAGAGATTAGTATTATTGTGAGAATGAATTGGGTATGAAACCATCACGATAGTATAACTTATTATGTGAAGAGATGGTTATACATATTCGAGAGCAGAGAAAAATAGAGATAGTGGATGAAGTAGAAACTGTATATGTTTATTAATTCTAGTTGCGATTACATCATATGTGATTTGAAATGGGCAAGAAGTCTATTGAATTGATGTTGAAGATTTAACGAAGATTAATTCGAGAAGAATGGGTGAATTTATAATTGTAGAATAGTCTTATGGGAACTGAAAGAGGTAAAAGAGGATAAATTGACGAATGGAAAGATATTATAGTGTTTTGGGAAGGACATATTTAAATTTAGATATCGGTAACTCTGGATAGCATAATATTCTATTACCGAGATGGCATTTGGACTATAAATTTCTAATTATATCATTTGGATTGATGACTATATTAATTATGATTATGATATTTATAAACAAGATTTTTCAATAGTATTTAAATTAGTTGTGCTTATTTTATTTAATAATGCTTTTATTTATCAAATAAAGAAGAATATGGCAAGTATTTTCGAATAGTTTTGCAGGAATAGATAGTTGTACGATATTCAGTATAAATAAGTTGAGAGTGAGAAAATTATTTACCTTGAGAAGGAAATTCTGAGGGGAATGGATTGAAGTTTGTTAACAAAGCTATGGACGACAATGTAAAGCAAATATTATTACTCTCATGTTGCTGCATCAATCAGAAATGGGAATTATGTGTTTCATGTCAAGGTTTCAAGGCAGGGGATACTTATGATCGTATGAGGAGAATTCTTTAACTTATGCTCTAGAACTCTATATTATTAACTACATTTGAAAGTTAGAAGACAGTAATTGTAGGAAATGATAGAAGTTTGAAATGTATTTTCACTCAGAAAGAATTGAGCTAAGGTAACAAAGATATCATAAATTTCAAAGTCTTGCTATGGATGGTCAACAATGAAAGTAACATGGAAGAGTTGATGTATGGAAACGGAATATCAGTCTTTGTAGGAAGTAGCAACCACTAACGGTATTAAAATAGACTCATAGTACCAGCTCCTGTAAGAAAATTAGAGTTATGGGATTTGTGTACATGATTTTATAATAAATCAAATTGTAGAAAATGAATTGTATGTGATTAATCATACTTATATGATATACCAAGTGAGTATATTGTGGACTTGGTATTGCATATGTACTGTCAATGATAAGAATGCATATGAATGTTATAGATTCACAATAATAATGATAGAAATGCGTGAATTCTGCTTGTTCATTATCTTTATGTGATTATGATAGAGCAGATGAGTTATTGTTATGAGTATTTTGGATGAACTATGATTCTTGAGTTGTGTTATGGAATGTGATGATATTGGATATAAATGATGTTGATGTATTTGTATGAGGTATATGATTGAATGTGGTAACATAAAATGTGATGGTATTGGAATTATGGTTGTAAATGCATATATATTACAAACTTGAGTTTGGTTCATTGGATTTAATGATGTTATATTTGTGAGTAAATACGGATAGAATGTGTGATTATGTCAATTGGCTACGTAACCATTGACAACATGAAATGTGATTATGTCGATTGGCTTTGTGACCATCGACTATGTGAAATATTGATATGTCGATTGGCTAAATGTGTAGCACCCTCCAGGTACCACATACACGTGTTCCCAATTGAAAACAACACATGAATAAATAAAAATTTTCTTCTAAGATAAGTTATATATAAAAGTATAAGTTTGTACAATATACATAACTTTACATATGTATTTAAAAACAAGATAATCTTATTACAAATTCCAAATGTCAAAATGCTAAATGCTTATGTGTATGGAAATGTCGACACCAAGTACGCTGTTGACCCACCTAAGCTCACAACTAACCAAGCTTCAAGCTTTCTACCAAAGCAAGCACCTCAAGCTAGGCTATTCAATACCTAAAAACTATAATTGCAAACGAATGAGCTTGGGACTCAATAAGTAATTATTAAGATAAGTATACATATAGTTATCCTTAACCACTAATTAATGAAAATAATATAATTAACTTTCTACACATCAAACTATAAGAATTCAGTATAAATGCTACGCACTGAGCTCACACGGCCATGCCAAAATCATGCACGGTTGAGCCTAAGGCTTGCATATTTCCCTCTGGACACACATGGCCATTTCATAAAGACACACGGCTGTGTCCTCTAAATCCATATGGCCATGCCAAAATGGCATATGGCCGTGCCTAATTCAGCACATTTCCCTTCTGAAACCTCACGGCCATGCCAAGAAGGCACACGGTTGTGCCTGAATTGACACATTTTTCTCCAAGATGCACACGGCCGTGCTAAAAAGGCACACGGCCGTGTCTGAGGTCCTTAATTTAATAGTATACTTATGCATGACAGTGTTTAAATACCACATGGTCGTGTCTAACAACCTGTACAATACTTCAAACATCAAAAATACATTGTTAGTGCCTCATATACACCAAATCACACCATTTAATATAATCCACAATCACAACTCACATTCAACATATATATACACGATGCATTAATGCATGTTTATGCAAGTTAGTATCCGACAGGAGTTCTCAACACACGTCACACACGTTTCACACAAAGCTCACTTTTTCTTTTTCATATTTTTCATATACAAGTGGTCATTCTTGAGACTCTCTGCCCAACTCAGTCTCAGATCTCATACGTTTATATATCTCACACGAATGGCCACATCTGAGACTCTCTGCCCAGCTCAGTCTCAGATTCATTTTCAATGGAGGCTCTCAGCCCAGCTCAGTCTCAAATTTATTTTCAATGAAGGCTCTCTGCCCCCAGCTCAGTCTCTATACTTACACGTTTTCCTCACATCAAGCATTATGCATATATTTTATTGTTCTCACAATATTATTTATATCACCTCATAACATTATTTATATCACCATACCACCTCAAGTAGGCTGCACACAAAGGTACCAATATTTACAATTCACCACATCATATGCTCAATGGACCATTCAATGGTCTCACAACAATATATACATATATTTATCATTCTTGCTCACATCAATATAATCATATATTGATCATTCTTGCCACTTTAATGGCATACACAAATCAACATAGTTAAATAACTATAATCATATAAGAATCAATATATGTAAGCATTATATTAATAATTACTTACCAACAAGCTTCATCTCCTTCTCAATTAAAAGCTCCCCCTATTGAATAGGGTCTTCCCTATCTCTTCCACTTTCTACACATAATTATATGCCAATTTCAACAAGTAAGCATTACACTTCACTTTAATATCACAAATTGTAATTAAATGCTCAAAAGTTCAATATGACCTAAAGATGCACATATAAATCCAATAACCCCCAAATTACTACTGAAGCTAGGTTATAAGTCTTCTTCTAATTTCAATTGGAATCACTCAATTCGGATAAGTATGGAATTAATTATGGATTTTAGAATCCATTCAGGCAAAACAGAGTATCAACATGAGCAATAAAATGTCCGGCCCTAATTGCCCCTTTTAACAATAAAATCAGTCCAAACTTAAAATATAGAAAATTTAGAGGACTCTTTGAAGTTTTCAAAAAGTTCAACCATACTCAAATCAGAGCTCTAAATCTCAAGATATGGCATAAATAATGTGACTAAGAAATAGAGGAAAATATATCCGAATTTACAACCAACCAAACTCAACTTAAAATAAACAATAACACAAGAAAATCTTACCAATTAAGCTCTAATAGATAAAAGACCTTCTAATGCCTCCCAATTGCTAGCTTAAACAAGATCACAAGCTCTCCAAAACTCAATCAAAATTCACTCTTCTATACACCAATTCTCTACACTTCCTACACTCACACAAACACACACATATACATATAATCACTCTACTAAACAAAGCTCACCATTTGGCCTCTCCAAAGTCTCCCCAATATTAAATTCCAATCATAATCAATAAATACATATTTATCACCAAATATACCAATAATAAAACTCTAATTAAATATACCCATATATCACCGACATATCGAATAAACTCCTTAATGAAATAGGCATATAGCATAATAGCCCAAAACTTTCTAGTATGACAACTAACTCTAAACTTAACTTATAATTTAGTCCTTCTCTACAACACATGCACAATCTCTAACTTAATTGAATTTCACTATCTGTCATGCACAAGATACAATACATACATATTAAATACGTATGAAAAATGGTGGGAGTTACAAAGTATCCATCGGCAAGGCAAATGATACCAAATAATGAGATGGAGATGTGAAAGTGTGAATTATTGTGAGATACTATCCCTATTATTGAGATGAATGCAAACATTAAATAAAGTATTGAGATTTGAGATTCATGTGATGTGTACTCAATTACTTATTGATTATATTTATACTTTTCTATTATGGAATTGATGATTGTGGGAGTTGGAGACAATGAAATGCAAAATGCACATATTTGGATATATATATATATATATATATATATATATATATATATATATATATATATATATATATCTATATATATATATAATCCTTTATATATGAATTGATTGTGAATACTAAATGTATCACAAAAGGTGACTATTTGAATATTAAATGATGTGTTGATATAGATATACTTTGAGCTTGTGTTTGTGAATGAGATTTATTATAAGAAAAAGCTAATGAGACTATAAAAGTATGAATATAAATGTTTAAAAAACTTATGATTATTTAAGTGCCATACAATTATGAATGAATTGATAACGTTAAGTATATTTTTATAGTGTCTCTGAGTTGCTTTGAGTCGCATTTGAGTGTAGAAATATTTGCATAGCTTGAGAAGGCTAAAAATTGAATTTTAAGATTTTGAAAGAAAGAAAAATTTAGTCCGAGTTACGTGGGACAATATGAAGTTGTAGAGAAAGTGGGACCATTGGTAAAAATTTGCCTTGCCAAGAGAACTATCTTCTGTTCATGATGTGTTCTATGTGTTTATATTGTGACGATATAGATTGGATCCTAGTCACATGATACAAGAGTCTAAGGTAGAGATTTTTGTAAGATTGATGTATTGGGAAGAACCGATGGAGATTCTAGATCGAAAGATGAAGCAGTGAGGAATAAAGAGATTCCAATAGAAAAGGTGAAGTGGAGTCACCATTCACCTAAAAAAAAGCAACATGGTGGGTATAAGAGTTAATGAAGTAAAAATATCCATACTTGTTTTCTGTAAGTGGTGAGTAATAAATTTCAGGGATAAATTTTTTTTTTAAGAGGGGAGAACTGTAATACCCACCCTCGAGTATACTTATTTTTGACGTATACATTGCATTTTATGTATAATAGAGTAGTGGGCTTAATTTAAATTGGGTATGTATATGTATTGTAGAGAGGGATCCAATTACAAGGAAAAATAGGACTTAATTATTACAATAGAAAGTTATGAATTATTTGGTAATATTCCCATTTTATTAAGGTGTATAATAGATATTGTGGTGATAATGATAAATCACTACAAATATCTATAGTTTTTATTTTATTTTATTCACGATTAATTACTTAGTTAATGATGTGACCAAGTGGTAAATTGTGATCGGTGTGTTGAGTATATGTGTATATGTGTATATGTGTATATGTAAGGGTGTGGTATGTAGAGATTTGGAGAGGTAAAGAAGAGAGTGTTCTTGATTAAGCTTTGGGAGATTTTTATATTCTCTACTTATCTATCAATAATTTTAGGAAGCTTGAGGGGATTTATTAGCCATTGGAGAATTATTTGGTAAGTCTTACATGTATTTATGTTAATTGAAGTCAAGTTTGGATTGTTGCAATTCGGGTTCTATTTTCATATTGCATTAGGTCTAGTATTTTTATCATATATTAAGTTCTAGAGCTCTAATTTAAGCAAGGTTAGATGCTTTGAAAACTTCAGAGAGTCCCCTACAACTTTTATGTTTTGACCTTAAGCTTAAATCGCTGTTAAGATAGTCTGGAAGGGTTTAACATTTTTTTGCTCTTGCTGTCAGCCCTGTTTTACCCGATTTTAATCAAAAATCCATAATAAATTTTATACATATCTAATTTGAGTAATTCTAATTGGACTTGTTGGTAGACTCATATAACTAGCTTTTATATTATTTTTATGGCCATTGGACTTATATACACATCATATGGCTATATTGAACTTGTAGTATTTAATTACGTCTAGTTGAATTTGGTGCAAGTGTATTGGTTGTTTTGGGAGATTGATGAATGACTATATGTAGGGGTTGATAAAGGGAAAGAAGATACTTATAATTAGAAGAAATACCCTTTTTAAAGTTGGAAGCACTTGGAGGTAAGTAAATTACTTACATATATTGTGTACATATACTAAACTTTTATGTGTATAATTGTGTGTTTCCTTTAATGAAATTGAGAGAATGTATGGATTAGTATATGATGTGGAATGAGATTCTACCCTTTTTGTATATTGGTAATGTGAGGTTTATTATTGATATATGGTTGGTTTACTTTTGGTATATTTTCAATTTATGATCTATGATTTTGGTACAATTTTGGTATATGAACGGTATACTTTTCGTTTATAATTGTAAATGTTGATGTTATGAACATGAGAATGGATTAGTGATCATGGATGGAAAAATGGTGGGTTATTGTTATAATGACTTATTGAGATGCAATTGCATGGAATTATATGGTATTATGTTGGTTGTGTTATGTTTCACTCGAAGGTGAAATATGTGAGAAAAGTAAGGATATGTGATTAATAATGTGCGATAGTGGGGACTGAGCCGGGCGGATAGTCTCTACTGATTGTGTGTAATGGGCAAGCTGAGCTGGGCGTATAGCTACCCATGAGTGATATGTGTGAAGTGAAACTGAGCCAGGCGGATAGTCTCACTAATGGCCATTTGATTGATATTGAAATTATGAGAATTATAGCTATGAGGCTAAGTAGGAGGTAATTATGTGAGGAAAGGTCCGGCCGGATAATAATTGATGTGTTGATATAAATGTACTTTAAATTTATGTTTTTAAATGAGATATAAGAATTATATTGCTATGAATGGATTGGGCAAGTTATGTGATGTGGTATGAAAAGGTATATATATGTGATGTGGTATGAAAAGGTATATATATATATATAGCTCGTGAGAATGTTGAATTGTAATGGAATGGATTGATTGAATGTGTTGTTGAAGTTCTGAAAAAAAGATTATAGATGCTTTTAACTTATGTATGATTGAGAATCATGTATGGATGAATGAGTTGGTGATGTTTAATATGTTTTTGAAGTGTTT
>CATIWO010029893.1:0-15690 GCA_949673435.1 Macaranga tanarius | reverse complement strand
AAATTTGATCATTTAGGCCTCCATTTAAGGCTTCAAAGTTTTAGTTGCGATTATAGTCTTAAGTGTATATGGAACTAAAAGTTAGAGATCCTATGTATGAGGCATGGTAAAATTGGGTAGTTATGTATACTCGAAGCCTAGGGCCGAATACATACTACCATTTAATGTGTAAATCTATGTTGGGAATATGGTAAGTATAGTAAGTGTGTATAACTGTGGCCTAGGGCCGGACACACATGTTACCATGTAGATATGATTGGTAAATGTGTATAGTCGTTCCTTGGGGCTGAATACACATGTTACCATATAAATACGAGATGGTTCATATGTATAGCCGTTGCCTGGGGGCCGGATACATATGTTACTATATATGGGTATATCTGATGCCTGGGGCCGGATATATATAGTAAGTATGTATAACCGTTGCCTAGGGCCGGAAACATATGTTATCTTACGAATTTACGATGGTAAATGTATGGTCATTGCCAGGGGCCGGGTACACGTTACCTCCAACATAAGTTGGGAGTATACATAACTATTACCAGAGGTCGGGTATATATTATACCGAGATATATGTATAGCTGATGCTTGGGGCCAAATACATATATCCAATTAGTTGAATACTCAAATTGTCATTGGTTTAAGTGCTTATCACACTTAAGCAGCATCATCATAGTCAGTTGTGTACTGATTTATATCATTTCAAATCTAGTAGATTGTGAATCGTAATATGGTAGAGATTATGGTATCATGGATAGTGTGTACTTGAAGAAAAGCTCTTATTATGAGTTTTGTTATGATGGTTTGAGTATATTATCTAAGTGTGCCTATTTAAGTTTATTGGGCTTTAATATATTCTCTAAAATAGGGAAGATTCGATTATGGTTGAGATCAAGACAATAAAGGCATAGAAAAAGTTGATTCACTTTATTCAGTAAACTTATTTATAAAATTATATGATTTTTGAGCCTTTATGGCTTTTATAAAAGAAAAAAAAAAGGTATTTCTATGTTCGATGATTTAAGAAAGTACTTTGCTGCAATTATAATTCGAATATTTGAATTATTTAAATATGAGGAGAGGTTTTAAATCCAGTTGATTATTATTAATGAAAATATTGTAAAAGAAATTTTTCTCATGATAAAGTTTCAATTATGTTTTTATTTTCTCACTGGGTAATTTTCGTACTAAATTACTCACACTCTTTTGTTTTAAAATTTTTAATATAGGTATTTAATACCTACTTAGCTAGCAGCTGAGAGATGACCGTACAGTAGACCAAGCCGAAAAAGAAGATGGCTAAAATGAAGATTTCTATAAGTATTAGAGAATGACATTAAGAAGTTTTATGTAATAATATGTCGAACTTGAGATGTATTTATGGTGTAGTGGCATTAAAGTAATTTTTTGTACTAAAATATAAATTTTTGGCCCATTGTTAAAATTAAGGCCCAAGTGAAGCCCAATATCATAACTCAGCCCATTCAAAGTTGCTTGGGGAAAGAAATCATTAAGTTGAAGTAAGAAGCTTCTGGAGGTAACCAGAAAAATCAAGTAGAAGCTGTAGAGTTATTGAAGGTAATCAGAGGCACTGAAGAGTTTGAGGAAATTCAAGGAGCAAGCTTAGGGAAATTAAAGCTAAAGAACATGAATCTTCTAGAAGATACTAGAGAAATCAAGAATTAATCTGGTTAAATTGAAGACTTTGTAAAGAAGGAAGAAAATTTCAAAACAGAGGGACTGATGAGCTGAAGGTAATCTAAGAGGTGCAAGCTACATGAATCATTGAAGGTAATCATGGCAGTATTCAATAGGGAATTTTCTTCTGCACCAAGTACCTGAATTATAAAAGGGAGGCAGTGGCATGGAACAACAAACAACGAATCCAATCAAAATCAATCAACAATAATCAACAACAATCAACAAATCAACATTCAATAAATCCAATTTTTAGCAATTTTCTAATAGTCATTTCTTTTAGCTTATAGCATTTTTACGCTTTTTTTCCAGCAAAGTTTGTATTACTGCTATTTCAATACAATTTTAAATTTTCTTAAGCTTATTGTTATTATCTTTAGCTTTTTATCATTACTTCCAACATTACCTTCAATATACTTTTATTACCTCTAGCATATTTTCAATTTTCTCAAAGCATACTTTCATTACCTCCAGCATATTTTTAATTTTCTCAAAACATACTTTCATTACCTCCAGCATATTTTTAATTTCTTCAAAGAATACTTTCATTACCTCTAGCATATTTTCAATTTCCTCAAAGCATACTTTCATTACCTCAAGCCTATTTTCAATTACCTCAAGCATACTTTCATTACCTCCAGTAAAATACTCTACTATTTATCATTAAATATAAATTTCAAATCTCTTGAAACTCAAACAAATTGTGGTAAAGGTATTTGGAAATCTGTAATTTTCTGAAAGAAGTCAGTATCTACAAATTTGGGAAATTAATCTTCCCTGGCACGCTCGAAAAATCAATTTTGCTAAAAAATTACACCAACAATCTTTTGGCACGTTCCGTAAGACATAACATCCAGTTTTCCATAAATTTGTGCCAATAATCTTTTGGCACCCCTGGTGGGACCATTCCAATGGAGTGTTCAACTTTGAAAATGAAAAAATCTTTTTAGTTGGTAATTCGACCAATACGCTTGTAAAAATAGGTGCTCAAATGCAACAAGCTTATGGAGGATGGGTGCCTCAGGATCAAACCTGGATTGAGGCACCAGCTTTTGGCTATTCAAGCCAAAATTTGGATACTACTGCAACTACGAGCACTGATTCCCAAACCATCTTTTTGGATGGAATAAAATAATTTCGAGATGCAATAGCACAGATGATCAGTGCTATTCAAGATTGTTTTCATACTTTGCAAAAGATGGTAACTTTATTGACTAAGATGATTGAAGCCAATCTGAATCAAGGAAGTCCTAAAGTATCTCCAAAGGTGATGGTTCAACCTAAGCCTAATGATGGAGATCTGATGGTTCCTGGTGGTAACAAGGAAAATTCAAGTCTTCAGGTTAGAATTCACAACCATGAGGGTGTTCAGCATGAAAAAGGCCCTGGGGGCAATGTTCAACAAAGGCAGGCACCATTACCCTAAGGTCAAACAACATTTCCCCAAGGCAATTTACAAGTTCCTCAAGAACAATCACCAAATTCTTAAAATCAAGTGCAAGGCTCAGGGGGTAACATTTTATTTGATGAAAGTGAAATATTATTTCATCAGGTTCCTACACAAGTTTCCCAAGGGAAGGCTAATTCTGTGCTTTCTCCTCAATCTCCAAAAGTGGAAGCGGATATGAAAGCAAAAAATGAGGCTCCAGTGGCATCGAATAATCCTATTAATAGGCAGCTAGATAGCAAAATCAGAGAAAAATTCCCAACACCAGAGGAAAAGTCTCATGTACTAGCTATACAGAGAAACAACTACAATCCTAAGCCTAGGAGGGATGACAGGAGGCTAACTCCAAAATATAATAGGAAGCACCCAAGATTTGTGGTGCACCCACCTGTCCTACCTCATAAACAGTGGCATAGGGTGGAACATAAAAAAATTTCTCAGCCTGAAAGGAGACAAAATGAACAGAAGATCCAATCTGAGGCTGAATTTAAAATTAGGCCTAATTGTAGAGAAAGCAAACTTTGTGATGCAGGAGGTTGAGAAAAATTCCATTGAAATTCTGAACACTCGGGGAGCAGAAGGTACAATAAGTTCAAAGAATAGTTATGTTGCAGGGGACTGTGTAAAAATGTTAAACAATAGTGATGGTGCTGAATTATTTCCCTCTATGGGGGGAAATGAAAGAAAAAAAAAGAATAACTGGGCTCAGGCTAGAAGTGTGCCACTTAGTACATGAAGTGGCATAATTTTTTTTTGGGTGTGAAAGTTGGCTTGATTAGCCACTGTAAATTAAAAAAATTTGGTGTTGCTAAATTTTAGTGTATTTTTATTTATTTTATTTTTGTGTGGAGTTTGTTAGTTTACAAGTGAACAATAATTTTACAAAATTTTGGCAACATTTTTGCTAAAAATTGGCTATTTGATGATGAAAATGAATGGATGTCGTGTAAAGTGTGTTGTGTGTAGTGCTACAGGCAAAATATGCTCAACAGAGATGAATTGAAATAGAAAAAAAACCTTGTGGTATTCAAAAAATATCAAGTCATCTATGAAAGGATGTACATTATAGTATACAGGTACAAATGATCAATATCAAGTGTACAAAATACTGGATTACATCACAATATCACAGGCATCATAACTGAATCAAGTCACAGAAGGTCAAAGTCAAAGCCCCTGAGGGTTTATGGTGACATTTAGCTTTCTTGATAAACTGAGCTTGCTAAGCTGCATTCTAGTATTTGGAAGTTAATTCTTTGTTCTTGCAGAGAAGTTTATCTTTCTGGGCTTTCAAAGCTGCTAATTTAGCCTTCTGTTCTTCAATGACCTTGGTTACTTGAAGCGAGGTAGCTTTTCCCTCTGCTTCTTTTTTATTGATCTGCTATATCTTGAACTGCTCAATAAAAAGGGTGTCTTTCTCCTGGTGGAAAAGATTGAGATGGCTAGAAGTTGTCAAATGAGTTGTACTAGACTCTTCCAGGTGAGAAAATTTTAAAATAATATGGTTCTTCAAAGTAGTAATGGCAACTGACTTGAAATGCTGCTCCAAGGTGATAAGCTGAAAGAACTGTAGATCTCCAGGTCTTCTGGAGGTCACCCATTTCAAAGCTAGGGATAGACCTCACTGAATCCTTAGCCTTGAAGCATTATCTAAAGTCATCTAAGAGCTAGGGGTACCTTCGAAGGAATTTCTAGGTAGCTGAGATCTACCATAATCTCCATATCATCAATGGAGGACTAAGAGTCAATCTCCTGTGACAAGCAAATATGAGCCAAGGGTATATAAATGCACAAGTGAGAAATAGAAGTACATACCTGAGGAGTAGCACAAGGAGTCGAATCAGAGGTAGGAGGTAATTGAGCTGGAACAGTAGGAGAATGATCAAACCTTAGAGGTAATGACTCTAGCTCTAGGGGTAATGCAGCTGGAACTAGAGGTAATGTGTCCTTCTCTAGAGGTAATGAAGGATCTGACTCAGAGAAGACTGGAGAGGAAGCATCAAGAGAAGATGAATATATGGAATAAGAGTTCTCCTTGCTATCTTCAGCTATTGATAAACAAGTAGAATGTTAGTTATCAAAATAAAGCTAACATAAAGAGAAAAGTTTAAGGAGTGGCATGTTTGAACCTGATATTTCTTCTTTGGAGTTGGAACTGTCATCATCTTCTATCTCCATAACTGCTTTATCCTTACTTTTACCCTTTGACTTACTGAGCATAGTAGTTAGCCTCTGAGACTTGCGTCTGAGCCAGAGGAGGAAAAGTAAGTCATGGTTGTTCATATTCAAAAAAATTAATCATCAGAAAGTCTTGTGAAGAAACAAGGATTTGATGCAGTGCAAAGGAAAAGATTGTTACCTGATGAGTGGAATGTAAGCCAGAAGGAGGTATAGAAGAACTAGCAGCTTCTTCAGTCATTTTGCCTGAACAGTGAAAGAAAATAGTGAGATCATTACCATTACAAAATTAATATAGGCAAAATAAATAAATCATAGGCGAAATTGATCATATGATAAGCCAAAAAATGATGTTTGACTAAGAATTTGGTGAAAGAAAATACAGGCAGTTTATTTCCTCAAATGGTGAAGGAATTGCATTCATACATTCAGCTCACAAAGGCATAATTGGTTTAAATAGACAGAATTTATTGGAGGAAGTGTGGATGTAATAATTCAGAATAATGTGAGAAAGTCATTTCATCCAATTTCCCCCAGGGAAATCTTAAAGGAAATTCACGGAATTGAGTACAGGTCCAGAAAACACAGAAAATGCAAAATGATAGATCAAGTAGAATTTTGCTGGAGGAAGTGTAGAGGTAATGGGCTGAAATGACCTCCTGATGGATAAGATGCTGAAAAAAGTTTATTACCTCCGGAGTTTTATAAAGTTAAGACATATATATTTGGCAAATAATGCTAAATAATTGGCAAAAATATTATTCTAATGGGTAATATAGGAATTGATGCTTACACAGGGATGATAATGAAGAACAAATTCTCAAAAATTATTTCATGAAAGAAATTACAAGAAATTGGCTCTAGAAATTGTTTGCTGTGAATTTTTGGCTAAAGGATTTTATTAAATTAATTTCCTTTAATTAAGCTAAAAATAATGAAAATAATTATTTTGGCTATCAATTGCTAAAGTAATTAAATTCATGATTCAATTATGCAAAGTTATATGAAATAAGTCCTGGATGCAATGGAAATAATTTTGCATTACACAGCAAAAGTGTACAAATTTCACCGAAATTTATGGTGAAAATTGGGCAGCATTTCCCCTATATTTTCAGCATATAGTTTTTGCAAAATTTATAATTAACCTGCAGGAAGCAATTTATTCATAAATGCCCAACAATGCACAACAGATTCATCACAAAGTTTTTAGCAAAATACATTACAAAACACAGAGAAGCTACAGAAATAAAAATTTACTTGACATTTCCTCTTGTAGTAAACTCTGAGTATAAGTCTCTGTTTGCATACACTGAAAACAAATGCAGCAAAAACCAACCCGAAAGTAGCATTGACCAGCTCTGGTTTGTTTGAGTTCAACTTGGTCAGGTTCGGCTTGACTAGCTCTGGTTCGATTGGGTTCAATTCGGTCAGGTTCGGTTCGCTCAGTAACCAACTAATTTCCTTTGATGTTGCAGACACCGAGCGAAGGAGAAGCGGCAGAAGCAGCGACCGACATGCAGGAGGCGGCAGCAGTGGCTCGAGGTGGTTCGGTCGTGTTCAAGTGTGGTCACGCATGATGGTTAGCAGCGGCGTTGCTGCTCTTCTCGGCATCGCGACGATCAGTAGCAGCAGCAGTGCTGGTCGCGCGGTGGCTGGTAGCGGTAGCGGTGGTCTTGACGTCCGATGAAGCAGCGGGAACGATGATGATGGTGGCAGGTGGCTCGGACCGGCAGAAGCAAGGGAGGAGAAGAAGAAAAAAAAAGAAAAAAAAGGTTTATATATATACATATATATTTATTTATTTATTTATTTGTTCATTTATTTATTTATTGGGTTTTGTTTTAAAAAATGAAAATGTTAATTTTGTTGTTTGGGTTATAATTACTAAATTAACCTCCAAATTTTCTTGGGAAAGTGCTAGAATATGAAGAAAAATTAATGTCCCAAGATTAGAGCTTTAAATTTGCAAGAAAAAGAAAAATGTAATAGGTCCCAGATCTCTTTATCCATATAAATTAGCATTGGGTTTGGCCAAGCTAATTATATATGGGGGTATTATTTGTACTAAAATATAAATTTTTGGCCCATTGTTAAAATTAAGGCCCAAGTGAAGCCCAATATCAGAACCCAACCCATTCGAAGTTACTTGGGGAAAGAAATCGTTGAGTTGAAGTAAGAAGCTTCTGGAGGTAACCAGAAAAATCAAATAAAAGCTGTAGAATTGTTAAAGGTAATCAGAGGCACTGAAGAGTTTGAGGAAATTCAAGAAGCAAGCTTGGAGGAATTAAAGCCAAAGAAAGTGAATCTTCTAGAAGATACCAGAGAAATCAAGAATTAAGCTGGTTAAATTGAAGATTTGTAAAGAAGGAAGAAAATTCCAGAACAGAGGGACTGATGAGCTGAAGGTAATCCAAGAGGCGCAAGCTACAGGAGTCATTGAAGGTAATCATGGCAGTATTCAATAGAGAATTTGCTTCTTCACCAAGTACCTGAATTATAAAAGGGAGGCAGCGGCATGGAACAGCAAACAACGAATCCAATCAAAATCAATCAACAACAATCAGCCAATCAACATTCAACAAATTCAATTTTTAGCAATTTTCTAATAGTCATTTCTTTTAGCTTATAGCATTTTTATACTTTCTTTCAGCAAAGTTTGTATTACTACTATTTCAATACAATTTCAAATTTTCTTAAGCTTATTGTTATTACCTTTAGCTTTTTATCATTACCTCCAGCATTACCTTCAGCATTACCTTCAGCATACTTTCATTACCTCCAACATATTTTCAATTTCCTCAAAACATACTTTCATTACCTCCAGCATATTTTTAATTTCCTCAAATCATACTTTCATTACCTCCAGTAAAATACTCTACTATTTATCATTAAATAAAAATTTCAAATCCCTTGAAACTCAAACAAATTGTGGTAAAGGCATTTGCGAACCCGCAATTGTCTGAAAGAAGTCAGTATCTACAAATTTAGGAAATCAATCTTCCCTGGTACGCTCAAAAAATCAATTTTGCTAAACAATTGCGCCAACAATCTTTTGGCATGCTCGATGAAACATAACATCCAGTTTGCCATAAATTTGTGCCAATAGTAATTATATAAAAATTTTGTATATAACGAGTATTAAGAAAGTTTTAAATTTTAATTGTTAAGAGATTCTTTCTGATTTTAGAAAAAAAAACCTTTGCTATTATTAATACTTTAATTATGTGTACTAATGCAGTTGATGGTAGTCGGGGCATTTCAGTGATACTTCTGGAAAAAAAATATTACTTTTATAAAATATATAACTTTTTTACACAACATGCATTTTTTTGGTAAAAAAATCAAATTTTGAATCTGTAAAAATTTTTAATTAATGCTATTATGTAAAAATTTGATTTTTATTAGTAAAAGTGTTATTATGTAAAAAATTAATTTTTTTTATTTACAGTGAAATAATAATAGGAATCATAAATATCCTTAAATAAAATAAAAAATTAATTAAGGTAAATATATAAAAAAATAAAAATATTAAATAAAAAATTAATAATTAATAATATATTCATATTTCTTTTATAAATTAAAATAAATATTTTATAAAAAAATAAGTCATTTTATTATATAATAACTCATGAACAATATATAAATAACTACCTTGTGGTTTTATTTAGTTTCAATTAGAGGAATCACACTGAAATTTCAATTTTGCCCATGCCACATCATCAATTTCAATGGTGTTAGTGTGATTTTCCTCTAATTGATAACGGACTAAACCACAGGTACCTCTTTGTCGCAAAAAATACTACATTCCTTTAAGTGAAAATGAGTGAAACCACAAAGTAGTTATTTGTACTTTTTCCAAAAATTAATATTAGTAATATTTTTTACACATATTAATATTTTTATTATCTTAAAATTTATTTTATTTTATGTTCCCGACAAAAAAGTAAAATTAGTATTAATAATATTTTTATATGCATTAATATTATAATTTTAAAAAAAGTTGCATATTTTAAATTACTGAGAAAAGAAAATCAGCTTATTTAATATATATATATATATATATATATATATTAATGTTTGGAGAGAGTGTTACAATTTTTAATTTTTTTTAAAAAAAGTTGAGATTTTTAATTGACTAAAATATAAAATATTTTGAATAAAATAATTAAAAATTTTAATTTTGGTTATCTCTTGGTTACATGTTCAGGGGGTAGCCAAGGAGACTGCATGTCTTATTACTTGACCTTCAACTTTTCTTTTGTTAACAATTAAAAAAAAAAATTATATTTAATTATACCATTAAGAAATCCATTTTATTGGGAAATAAATTTTTATATTTAATGTGTTAAAGAATAACTATATATTATTTTTTAAAAAAATTAAATAATGTTTAAAAAATTAAATAGTTTAATTTTATATTTTAATTTTTCAAAAACATCTTTTATATATTTTGATTTTAATTTTTAAAATTTTGAAAAAGTATAAATATCACTAAAGAGTAAGGAAAAGAAAAAAACAAGAGAGAAGAGAAAAGGAAAAAATAGAAGAAGCAATGTAAAAAAAAAAAACAAAACAAAACAAAATGAGACATCTGAATTAATAGCATTTTTGTCATAATTAATAAAAAATTACAAATTTTAAAAATTTTATTCAAAAATTTTATTGAATATGATATAAATTAAGTTCATTATATAACTAATTTTATAAATTCTGTAAGAAAAATTTCAAATGAATTTTTTTTAAATCAAAAAAGCTATATTACACGGCTTTTTGTCAATTTGACTTCAAATTATAAATTGATTATTTTAACACTTAGATTTGATAAAAGTTAAATTTATAAATATTTTTCTACTAATTTAGATATTTAAATAGTTTTATCTTAACTTTTTTTTAAAAAAAAAACATCTAAACACCTCAATAATGCTGAATTTGACAACCATAATTACTCAATTTTTAAAAGTTTCCTTATCTTAAAATGCAATTTCGTTTTAAGAATGACAATAAAATTTAAAAGAAAAATCTTATTTTTCAAGTTTTAAAATTTTAAAATTTTATTGCATTGAGTTTTTAAACTTCAATTATTTTACATTAAACTCTCATATTTTTATTTTTATACACATCAAAAACCTATTCTAAATATTTTCTCTCTAAATTTGAATTAAGAGATCAAATTACTACATTTTAATAAAATTTTAGTCACTTTAATCTAATTAAAGACTAACTTAAAATTATATTATATGCTCTTTATCAAATAATAATTTAATCAATTAAAAGTTGTAACTAAATGAGTAAATATTTTAAGAATAAATAAATATAGTAAGAAATTAATGACTCCAATTTTATTTCTACTTAATTTCATCAATTTAAAAATAAATATATCTGTTCATTTCAAATTAATAAAAGTTATTATTTTTTTAATAAGAAATATATTAATAATAATTAAATATAGTAAAATTTAATAACTTTTATTGATGAAAGTAGTAGTAGTAGGAGTAGGAGGAGAAGGAGGAGGAGGAGGAGGAAGAGGAGGAGGAGGAGTAGCAGGAGAGCAACAACAGTAGTAAAACTAGGAGCAACAACAGTAGTAAGAGTAGTAAGAGGAGAAGGAATAGGAGTAATAGTAGGAGTAGCAGCAGTAGTAGTAACAGTAGCAGCAATAGTAGGGGTAGCAGTAGCATAGGTAGTAGTAACAATAGCAGTACGTAGTAGTAGTAGAACAAAAGATATAGACCCATACAATGACAACCACTCTGCTTCCTTGAATTTTCTTACAAAGACTAGATTACATGTATTAACTTCGCACCATAGACAACCATTCTACTTCATTGAATTTCTTTATAAAGATTATACTACATGCATCAACTTTACACCACATAAGATCATCAACTTCTAATATATATTTATGTTTTATGCAGCAGCAGTAGTAGTAACAGCAACAATAATAGTAGTAGTAGCAGCAGTAGCAGCAATAGTAGTAGTAGTAGTAACAGCAGCAGCAGCAATAGTAGTAGTAGAAGTAGCAGTAGCAGTAGTAGCAGTAATAGTAGTGGCAGCAGCAACAGCAGTAACAATATCAATAGTAGTAGCAGTAGCATTAGCAGTAATAGTACAAAAGATACAAATCCACATAATGACAATCACTTTACTTTCTTAAATTTCCATAATAGTAGTAGTAGTATAATAAGAGATACAGACCCATACAATGACAACCTCTCTACTTCCTTGAATTTCCATAGAAGTAGATATATACCCACACAATAATAATCATTCTACTTTCTTGAATTTTCATACTACAAAAGGTACAGACCCACACAATGAAAACCACTCTACTTCTTTAAATTTTCATAGTAGTAGGAGGAGGAGGAGGAGGAGTAATAGTCACAGTAGTAGCAGCAGTAGTAGTAATAGCAGTAATAGTAGTAAAAGTAGTAACATTAGTACAAAAAATAGAGGCCCGCATAATGAAAACCACTCTGCTTTTTTAAATTTCCATAGTAGTAGTAGCAGTAATAGTACAAAAGATACAGACTCACAAAATAACAAATATTCTGCTTCCTTAAATTTTCATTATAGTAGTAGTACAAAAGATACAGACCCACACAATGACAACCATTATACTTCTTTGAATTTTCATAATACCAAAGGTACAAACCTACACAATAAGAACCACTCTACTTTCTTGAATTTTCATAGTAGCAGTAGTAATAGTAGTAGTAGTAACATCAGTATAAAAGATACATATCCACACAATGACCACCACTCTGCTTCCTTGAATTTCTATAGTAGTAGTAGTACAAAAGATAGAGACCCGCATAATGAAAACCACTCTGCTTCCTTAAATTTTTATAATACAAAAGATGCAGAACCACACAATGACAACCACTCTACTTCCTTAAATTTTTATAGTAGTAGCAGTAGTTATTATTGTTACTATTGTTGTTGTTGTTGTTGTTATTGTACAAAAAATACATACCCATACAATGACAACCACTCTACTTTCTTAAATTTCTATAGTAGTAGTAGTAGTACAAAAGATACAGACCCACACAAAGACAACCACTCTACTTCTTTGAATTTTCATATAAAGATTAGACTACATGCATCAACTTTGCACCACATAAGATCATCAACTTCTAATATATATTTAAGTTTTATGTAATAGTAGTATAAAAGATACAAACCCGCACAATGACAACCACTTTGCTTCCTTGAATTTTCATATAAAGATTAGACTACATGCATCAGCTTTGTAGTAGTACTATAAAAGATACAGACCCATACAATAGCAACTACTCTGCTTCCTTGAATTTCCATATAAAGATAAGACTACATGTATCAACTTTACACCAACTTCTAATCTATATTTAAGTTTTATGTAGTAGCAGTACAAAAGATACAGACCCACATAGTGATAACCACTTTGGTTCCTTGAATTTTCATATAAATATTAGACTACATGCATTAACTTTGCTCCATAAAAGATCATCAACTTCTAATATATATTTAAGTTTTATATAGCAGTAGTAGTAGTAGTAATAGCAGCAACAATAGTAGTAATAGTACAAAAGATAAAGACCCATACAATGACAACCACTCTACTTCCTTGAATTTCCATATAAAGATTAGACACACAAAAAAGAATGTTACATGAATCAACTTTGCAACACAAAAGATCATCAATTTTTGTGATTGAAATGAAACCATTTCAAACGTATACACCAAATTGTATTTATATTTGAGAATGACATGGCATAATCCATACATCTTTAAAGGTTAAATCCAAGCTTGGCCATTAAAGTAATAGCACAGAAATATAGAATTAAACCAAAAAAAATCATTTAAAATCCAAAAGCAGAATAATCAAAATACCTAAAAAAAATAAAAAGAACTGACCTTAACACAACAACAACAACAACACTTGAAAATGGAGAAGAGATTTAAACAGAAACATAATGCATTAATTTCAATTGAACTTAAACATAAAAAAAATTAATATAAACCCAAAAAAAAAAATTAAAGATGGCGAAGTACCTCTTAGCCGTTGTTAGTTAGAATTTAATAAAAAAAGCTAGCTATAGTCTCGATGATTTTAAGGAAGAAGATTTTATACTAAAGAAAAAGAAGGGGGTATTGATAATTTTAAGTTAAAGAAGTAGAAGTTAAATGTAAAATTATTAGTGTTTCGATGTTATTTCAAATCCTAATTAAGGCTGAGTACGGATCGCGGAGAATCCGAACTGTTTCAAAAATTGGAACCGAAAATCTCCGTTGACCATTTGACTTTCTCCGAACTGAACTGTCTCAAAAAATTTTATTGGGATGGGTCTGGAGCTCTTAAGTTCTCCGAACCAAATCGTCATGAATTGCTCCGAATCGAAGAACCAAAATCAGAACTAATAATTTACTAAAATTATATATATATATCAATAATTTTACTGATAGCTATTATCTTTATTTTTTATAATGTATTATAAAATTGATAATCAATAATTGATAAAATTAGAAATCTAGAATTGCTCTAAAAAAAGATTAGAAATCTAAAATTATATATTACAAGTAAAATTTAGTACCATTTTAGTAATTAATTATACCCAAATAATTTATTTTTGATAATCTACTATTAAATTTAAGTGTTGACTTAACATATAATATTTGAGATTTTAAATACTAATTGATTGTTTGAAATAAAATAAATATAGTCATCAATTAAATTTAATTTCCAATATATGTTTAAATTATAATATAAATTTAAATTTATAAATAAAATTTTAATGGTAAAATTTATTAAAAAGATAGTACTATTATAATTATCATATCTTATATGTTTAAATTATAATCATCCTATTTTATATATTCTAAATATAAAAATATAAATATTAAAATAAAATTTATAAAAGAGATAGTACAATTTATTAAATATAATATAATTAAGATAATGTGTATATATATATTAATTTGTATTTTATATATTTGAAATTAATATTTAATAAATTATATATATATATATATATATATATGTATATTAAATATTAATTTCAAATATATAAACTAAAACTTAAAATACATAATTTTAGTGAAAACTTTATGGATTGAAATTGGAATGCTAGTGTTATGAGTGTTATAATAACTTCATTTTCTATTTTTTTAATAGATTATATTTTTTAATTTCAAATTAATTTTTTATTTCATATTACATGTGTTATGTGGTTTTATAATAAGTTGGAATTTTCAATTGTTTAAGTATGAATTTTTAGATAATGAATAATACTATAATCTCCGAACTTTGGTTTCATTTCGGACTGACTTGGATTCTCCATTTACTCCAAATCTCCATCCTGAATTGCTCTGATTTTTTGAAGTAATTCGGGATGGAGATTTAAATTTTTGAGGTCGAGTCCAGAGAATTGATTTTTGAATTTTTTGGCATTCGAGTCGGGTCCAGAGAATTTGCATTTTCTATACCACTTCGACCCATGCTGAACCCTAATCCTAATTAGGCTTCTAAAATTTTTGAGATTTGAATCAAATCTAATACATATATTTTAATGAACCAAATCAAAGAATTTGGCCCAAGGCCAAATCCATGGGCAGAATCCTTTGCATCCAAATACCATTAAAAGAAAGATAAAAATTTTAATAATTTTAGATGTAAGATTTAAACAGTAAATACTCATTTAGTAGGTGGTACATTTGTCAAAATTTAGATGAAATTTTTTAAAAACGCAACATTTATTTATTTTATATGAGGGATTTAAGTTTATAAATAAAAATTAAATTAATAAAATATAATCTCTATAAAATATAGAAAAGCTAAGGATATATATTTTGTCACCTAGGATAAATTTTGCCATGTTGCATTTTGGCTTCTTACCATTTTTATTGAATTTTTTATTTTATTTTATTTTATTTTTTCACTTCACAACATATTAATGAAAATTTTTTTATATATATTTTATGACCTCTCATATTTCTAATTATACTTATATTAATTTTAGTATATTTATATTTATTTTCACTTTATAAAATATTAATGAGCATTAAATAGTTGCATTCAAAAAAAAACATGAGCATTAAATAGTTATATGTTATTCTCTTTTATTTTTAATTATATTTATATTAATTTTAAAATTCTAAATTTTTGAAATTAGCTATTTCAAAGTTTTAATATTTTACCATTTAATGAGCAAAATTTAATGTTTTCTATGGTTACCAATTATTTATTTGATTTTTTATTATATCATCTTGAAAGATTTTTATTTAATAATAGTTCATATTTTTTTATTTTTATATCATATTCAAGTTTTTTGTAATTTATAAATATGAATTCAGTTAATAATTAACTATGATGAATTTTTATATATTTTTCA
>CATIWO010029886.1:0-15787 GCA_949673435.1 Macaranga tanarius | reverse complement strand
TTAATATTTTGTCTATCCATCTTAGTAGCTATTCGGTTAATATAAAGTACATAAATTCTCAGTGTTCGATACCCTACTCACTCTATACTTAGTCTTAGAGACTAGAGAAATTTAATTTGACCCACATCAAATTTTGGCGCCGTAGCCGGGGAAATTGTTTGATATTTTTATTAGCTTAGGGTAGAGAAAGTTTGTTTTAGGCCTTTATTTTATTTTATTAATTGCAATTTTTATAAGTTTTAGTTTTATTGATTGTTTGATTTCATGATGGGACTTAGCAGAAGTGATAGTGATATTTTTCATTTTGATCCCGAAATTGAGTTAACTTTATGTACTTTGCGTAGGGAACAAAGGCAAAGAGTACTGAATCAACAAAATTTGAACATTATGGTGGACTCGGAGAGACGGACTTTGGGCAACTTTGCTATGCCCGATGTAACGGGTAATTTTGGAGGAATTGTGGCTCCATCAATAGCCAACAATAACTTTGAAATTAAACCAAGCATCATACATATGGTGTAAAATAATCAGTTTGGAGGTCTACAAGGAGAGGATCCATGTGCTCATATATTGGCTTTTCTTATTGTGTGTGCTACCTTTAAGATCAATGGAGTGGCAGATGATGTAATAAGGCTTAGGCTTTTCCCATTTTCAGTCAAGGAAAAGGCAAAACTTTGGCTTGCTAGTTTGCCAAGTGAATCAATCACTACTTAGGACCAATTGAGGCAAGCATTTCTTCATAAGTATTTTCCACCACAAAATACAGCTAAGTTTCGTAATGAGATCACTACTTTTAAGAAAAATGGTAGCGAGACCATATATGCAGCTTGGGAGAGATTCAAGGAGCTTCAAAGGCAATGTCCACACTATGGCTTGCCCGATTGGATGATCTCTTAAATTTTCTACAATGGGTTGACGGATGAGAATAGGAATATTGTCAATGCAGCCTCTAATAGGAAATGGATGGATAAAACGGCTAGGGAGGCTGTCATTCTACTTGAAGAGATTGCATCTCAAAGATATATGGGTGATGAGCCAATAATGGAAAGACAAGAGGTGTTTTGGAGCATGACACTATCAATTTGTTAAGTGCTAAGGTAGATGCTCTCACCAAATTAGTAAGTAAATCTCAAGTTAACTCTATTGATAATGCTAGTGTTGCATGTGAGCTTTATGGAGGATCTCATTCATATACTCAATGCAATATGAACTCTAATGCTAATAAGTTTGTGAGTTTTATACAATGAGCTTTTAACCAAAGAGGGGGACTGAATTCTAATACTTATAACCCTCAATGGAGAAACTATCCCAGATTTTCTTAGTCAAACACCTCCTCTCAATTAAACCCTCCATTTAACCAAAATTTTTCCAAACCATAAAATCCACCCAGTTTCCCTATGAAACCAAATCAGCCTTCCTTTAATCAATAACCACCACCAAGTCTAACTTAGAAGGTCTTATGGAGCAATTTATAAACCAATAATTAACCACTAACAAACAACATCAAGACCAATTCAAGCAACTTAATGCAAGGATTGATCAACTTATTTCCTTTAATAGAATCCTTGAAAATCAAATTGTTCTACAAGCCTCTTCAACCCTTTAACCTTTAGGAAGACTACCAAGTCAACCTGATTTTTAGCACAAAGAATCTTGTTAAGTTATAAACTTGTGAAGTGGTAAGGAAGTTAGAGATGCTTTACTAAGTAAGAAGAACATGGTGAGTGAGGATGATGATGACGGTATAATGAATTCAAATGTAAATGATGGTGTGAAGGATAAAAAGGATGATAAGTGTGGTGTGGAAGTGAAGACTACTAAAGAAGTACCAAACAAGAAAGGTGAGCTAAAGATTGACCTTAGAACCTTACCTTTCCCACAAAAGTTCATAAGGCACAATTTTGATAAACAATTTGGTAAGTTTCTTGATCTTATGAAAGATATAACTATTACTATACCTTTTATGGATGCTATTAGAGATATGCCCTCTTAGGCCAAATTTTTAAAGGACATTATTAATCATAAGGGTAAAATGGAAGAGTATGGGCTAATTTCACTAGTTGAAGAGTCTAAGGCAATGTTCTCAAGAACTCCACCAAAACTCAAGGATCCAGGTTTTTTTACTATTCCTTGTAGAATAGGTGATCTTGCATTTAATAAAGCTTTATGTGATATAGGTGCTCGTGTGAGTTTAATGCCTTATAATATATATGAGAAAATAGATTTAAATGAATTGAAGCCTACTACTATGTGTCATTCTATGGTGGATAAATATATTAAATATCCATTAGGTGTGCTTGAGAATGTACCCACCAAAGTGGGAAAATTTATTATTCCTTCAGATTTTGTTGTAATGGATATAGAAGAGGACCCCAAAATTCCCATATTGTTGGGAAGGCCATTTTTAGTGACTGCGGGATTGGTCATTGATATGAAAAATGGAAAAATTAAGGTGGAAGTCAATGATGAGTCGATAGTTTTTTAATGTTTATAAAATGATTAAGACATCTCCACCTATTGAAGTTTGTGGAAGGATAAACTCAATTGATATAATTGATGAATGTGTACAAGATGTTGTTCATGAGTATTTAGGTAAAGACACTTTATCGGATTCTATGCCATAAAAGGTTGATGACAAGCATTCCAATAAGGAGGTTGTAACTTATGTAAGCATATTGGAATCGGCTCCATCTACTTATCCTTATAGGTATCAAAGATTTGAGCCATTAAGGAAGGAAGATGATCCTAAGCCTTCCTCACCAAGTAAAGCATCCAATTTGGAGCTTAAACCTTTGCCTTCCACTCTAAGGTATGCATTTCTTCATTCTAATTCTAATTTTCCTTTTATTGTAAATTCTTTACTAGTAAATGATGAGGTGACTGCTTTATGTGATGTTTTGAATAAATATAAGGGAGTGATAGGATATTCAATTAATGACCTAAAAGGACTAAGCCCAACTATTTGCATGTATAGAATCCTTTTAGAGGATGATACTAAGCCTACTATAGAAGCTCAAAAAAGGCTCAATCCCACTCTTAAGGAAGTGGTTAGAAAGGAAGTGATTAAGTTGCTTGATAATGGGATCATATATTCCATTAGTGATAGTAAATGGGTAAGCCCCGTTCAAGTTGTTCTTAAAAAATATGGCTTGACCGTTGTGTAAAATGAACATAATTACTTAGTGCCTACTAGGACTATCATTGGTTGGCATATGTGTATTGACCATAGAAAGTTAAATAAAGCAACTAGGAAAGATCATTTTCCATTGCCTGTTATTGATCAAGTTATAGAAAGATTAGCAAATTTTTTATATTTTTGTTATCTTGATGGGCTTAGTGGTTTTTATCAAATCCCTATTCATCCCGAAGACCAAGCTAAGACCACTTTTGCTTGTCCATAGGGTACTTTTGCTTTTAGGCGTATGCCTTTTGGTTTATGCAATGCTCCCGCTACTTTCTAAAGATGCATGTTTTCAATTTTTAGTGATCTAATAGATGATTGTGTTGAAGTATTTATGGATGACTTTAGTGTTTATGGATCCAACTTTGCAAATTGTCTAGAAAATCTTTCTAAAGTTCTTAATAGGTGCAAAGAGCATGGATTAGTACTTAATTGGGAGAAGTCCCACTTCATGGCACAATAAGGGATTGTTCTTGGCCATATAGTTTCACAAAGAGGCATCGAGGTTGATAGAGCAAAGATTGAAGTCATTGCCAGTTTGCCACCTCCAAAGAGTGTAAAGGATATAAGGAGCTTTCTTGGACATGCGAGTTTTTATAGAAGATTCATATAAGATTTTTCTAAGATAGCAAAGCCACTATGCAAGCTACTTGCCAAGGAGGCTATTTTCGAGTTTGATGATGAATGTATGGATGAATTTGGGAATTTAAAGAAGGCTCTTACATAAGAACCGATTTTGAAACTTCCTAATTAGGAGCAACCATTTGAGATTATGTGGATTCAAGGCTCTTAAGGTGGATTCTAATGCTTCAAGAGTTTGATTGGGAAGTGCAAGATAAGAAAGGAAGTGAGAATCTTATTTCGGACTACTTACCAAGACTAGATCAAGAGGAATTGAACAAGAGTGATGATGGTATGCCAATCAATGAGTCATTTTATGGTAAACATCTCCTTATATTAGCTTCTACGGAACTTCCATAGTTTGCAGATTTTGCAAACTACCTTATGAGTGGAGCTCTACCTTATGGGTTATATTTTTGGCAAAAGAAGAAATTTTTGCATGATAGTAAGTTCTACTATTAGGAGGAACCTTTGCTCGATAAGATATGTGGGGACGGTTTGATTAGAAGGTGTATTCCTCAATATGAAGACCAAGATATTTTGAGACATTGTCATTCTTTGGATGTAGGCAGACACTTTGGTGCATCAAAGACAACTTCTAAGGTACTTCAATTTGGTTTTTGGTAGCCTACTTTATTTAAAGATGCTAGAGAATTTGTGCTTAAATGTGATAGATGCCAAAGAATGGGTAATTTGTCTAGGAAACATGAGATGCCTTTGAAAGGAATTCTTGAAGTAGATTTTTTTGATGTTTGGGGTATTGACTTCATGGGTCCTTTCCCTAGTTCTTTGGGCAACAAATATATATTGGTTATGGTAGATTATGTCTCTAAATGGGTAGAAGCAATGGCTACTATTACTAATGATGCAAAGGTTGTCAAAAAGATGTTTAAGAAAATTATTTTTTCCAAGGTTTGGCACCCCTAGAGCATTAATTAGTGATGGTGGTTCACACTTTTGTAATCATATAATTGAACCTCTTTTGAAAAAGTATACAGTTACACACAAGGTGGCTACTCCATATCACCTAGAAACAAGTGGGCAAGTAAGTAATACAGAGATTAAGTGGATTCTGGAGAAAATGGTTTCTTCATTAAGAAAGGATTGGGCATTTAAGTTAGATGATGCCTTATGGGCATATAGGATAGCTTTTAAAACACCCATTGGCCGTACTCCTTACCAATTGATTTATGGGAAGTCTTGTCAATTACCCATAGAACTTGAACATAGGGCATTTTGGGCAACTAAGGCTTTGAACTTTGATTTGAAGAAAGCATGTATGAAGAGACTACTTCAACTCAATGAATTAGAAGAATTACAAATGAATGCTTATGAAAATGCTAAGTTGTATAAGGATCGTATGCAATTGTGGCATAATAAGCACATAGTTAAGAAGGAGTTCTATGAGGGAGACCTTGTTCTGCTTTATAATTCTAGATTGAAGTTGTTTCCCAGTAAATTGAAGTCAAGGTGGTCGGGTTCATTTAAGGTTGTCAAAGTTCATCCATTTGGGACAATTGACATTGCCAATGACAAAAGAGAATGCTTCAAAGTGAATGGTCATCGTCTCAAGCCTTATTTGATTGATAATGCAATTGATCCATAAGAATCACTCTCTCTTTTTACACCATGAATGCAAAGAGGTATAGTCAAGCTATAGACTATAAAATTTAGCAAGGTATTTTTATTTTATTTCTAGTTTATTTATTTTCTTTTACTTTAATTTATTTTCTTTTAAATTTACACATACACACTATTTTTCTTTTAGCAAATTGTTGTTTTGATTTTTTTCTTTTTCTTTTTATATATATAGTACATAATTTAATTTATTTGAATTTATGTTATGTTAAAAAAAATAATATTTTATTTTTGCCTTAGCTCTGTGCCGATTCGTAACAGAGCCGGATGGTGCCGAGTCGACACAACATGCCGACTCGTGCCCATCCTTAGGAGTTTAGCACGCGAGGGCTGTGCCGAGTCGGCACAACATGCTGACTCGTAACAGCGCCTCATGGTGCCGAGTCGGCACAGCATGCCAACTCGTGCCCTTCACATACCCACAATTTATTTTTTTCGATAATTTTATATTTTTATTCCTTGCAAATTTTTATTGTTTCATTTTTTATTTCCTATTTTAAAACTACTACTTTTTCCTATCTAATTTTGTTTATATGCATATAACTCCTATTCCAATTTTGAATTTGAATTGAAACGTCATGTCCTTTCCCCACAAGGACACAACCTTTCAAAATGTCATAATTTTTTCTTTCCCTATATATAATCACATCGACTACTAATATTATAATCTCTACTCCTCTCTTTTTCACCTCCCTTTCTTCTATTTAAACACCCAATTTCACTTATTAGCCATCCATTCTCTACAATTTTTATTTTTATTCAATTCTCTCTCAACCGCTCCTTCTTATTTTTATATATTTCATTATTATTAGTTATTTTTAGTTTTTCTTCTTCTTCTCAAACTCTCCTTTCTTCTTTCTTCTCTCCCTAGCCGAACCCCCTCTCCTATTTTCTTCTTCTTTCTTTTTTCACTTTATTGTCAAGAATTAATATAGGGAAAACAAACGGATCTTCATCTACAAGGCCAAGGAGGGATGATCATGATGAGGAAGAGCCATAAGAGGAGAATTTGCAACTCACATATCAAGCTAAGTTTCCTATCCTCTCTCATGAAGAAGGTGCTAGGTTTACTAAAAATAAATTTAGAAAAATGGTTGCATGTAAGTATATCCCTACTTCTTTACTTCAAGATATTAGTATGCATGATTCCTTTACTCAATTACTAACAAATTGTGGTTTGAAGAAATTTGTCTCTATGCATGAACACACATTTGTTGACTTGAATATGGAATTTTATACAACCTTAGAGATTAATGCTAATGATTCTCATATCCTTGAGTTTAGGATGCTAGGAAAATCCCACCAACTTACCTATTCTTTCATGCAACGTGTCTTTGGTTTTAAAAAGGATGGAATGTGTGATATGCCAAAGTCTTTTGATGTTGATGCATTTTGGACTTTCTTAACTAATTTGCCACCACCTTGTAGGCCAAAGAAAGGCAAGGCTATGTTTATTAAGGATTTACAATTTTGGTTGTTGCATAAGGTGCTTTGTTGTGTAGTATTTCATAAGTCTAAATTTAATAGAGTTTTAGCTCAAGAGATGCTTTTGATGTGGTGCATTCATAATAGAAAATAAGTTTGTTGGACTTATTGGATATTTAATCAACTCTTGCAATGTGCTAATCGCAAAGATGTTCCTTTTACATATGGCCATGTTATAACTATCATTGCTAAATCTTTTAATGTTGATTTTACTGCTGTTGACCATGTTGCACCATGTACATACTTCACTAAACAAGCCTTTGTGATAGGTGAAGTTGTAGATGCTTCTTTTCGTTTAATTCCTGCACACACAAGATCTTATTGGAAGGGTATCCCTATCCGCATTTTATAGGTGATCATGATGATGAGGAGCATGCTCAAGTAGGATGTGTTGGAGATGATGCTCAAGTTGAAGAGCAAAATATAGGAGATGATATGAACTAAGATGAATGGCCTCAAGATGATGCACCTATCCCTTCTTTTCCTACACAAGGAGGTGCAAGTGGCTCTTCTAGCCATAACTTGCCTCTTTGGGAGCAAGTATTGGCAAACCAAAGGGCAATGCAAAAACAATTGACTGGAATGGAGGCTTTCAATCGTCAATTAGATCACCACCAATGTCGAATGGAGTGCAAGATGCAACGATATTTTTCCCGTTGCGGACATAATATTGAGTCTCCACTACCATCCCCTTTAGAGGATTGAGGGAGTTTTTCCTTTTCCCTACCTTTTTCTTTTACATTTCACATTGGGGACAATGTGTATTTTAAGTGGGGGGGGGGGGGAAGGGAATTTAAGTAGTGATTGTTTAGTTAGTAGTAGTTATTATGCATGTTAGTGTTATGATTATGTTAGCGTTATATTTTATGCATGATTTATGTTTAGGTTGCTTATGCATGATTGCCATGTTTATTTTGCATATATACTTTATCTTCTCTACATTAATAAGTAGTAGCCTCTTTTCTAGTTCATTTGACTTTTAATTGAGTTTTATTTTTATGCCATGTTAATATTTAATTTTTTATGCTCAATTGGTAGAATTTTTAAAGTCTCATTTAGTATAGTCTTTAAGTTTTTCTTATTATCTCTTTTTATTACTTTTAAAATCTAAATAATTTTTAGTACACTTTCTAACTATGCTTAAGGCTAGGATGCTAAGAATTTAAGCTTAAGTTTCTTAGAACTTAGGTAGCTTAAAGGAAACTATAGCCATAATACGAAAGATTAGCATTTTAATAATGGATGAGGACACGAAAAAAAATATAAATAAAAAAAATATAAAAAATAAATAGGCATAAAATTTATACTTATTATGTGATGTATTTTGAGTAAGTTGTGTGTAAATGAGTTTGATCCTTAATTGCATTCATTCGGAAAGAGTATGTGACATTGCAAGTATAAAGAAAATAAGTGGGATGGAGCATAAAATGCATCCACTAGTTAAAAAAAATATATGCATATATATATATATATATAAATGTGTCTAAAAATGCCATGAGAAATGTTAGTCTATGCGGGTGCTTGATTTATGTCCTAAAAAGCTATTTGTGTTTTTAGAAATCTTAAGTTTGAATAATGAATATTTTGGTTAGATAGCTTGGTTAGCACTTTGACTTTTTTGATTTTGTTATTAGTAGGTTGAGAAAATGTGTTAAACTTGTTGCTTATGCTATAAGACTTATTTTCTCTATCATTGTTGAGCATTGAAAGTTAGTTGTTAACTATCTTTTTCTATAAAATTTCTTTCATAATTAGAAAGACTTGTTAAGATGGCAGCATATGTTTTGGAGAAGATAAAATTTTTGTTGTTTTTCTTGCTTATATTTTTATTTCTAACTTGACGGTAAACAAGGTCTAAGTGTGGGGGAATTTGATAGTATGCATGCTAGTATGGTTATTTAAGATCATTTTATTATTTTTTATTTATTTTGCATTTGTATTTTAATTATTTATTGCATTTTTATTGTTATTTTTGTGCTTTGATGTTGCTTGTGTGTTTTACAGGTCACTCTAGGCTAATTTCATACTTAAAGTTGCATTGGAGTGCATTGGAGTGAAGGAAAGCCAAAGGAAGCATTTTTAGGCCTGTGCCGACTCGTGACAGGGGCTGACTGTGCCGAGTCGGCATAGTGGTGCCGAGTCCAAGGGGTGCAACTTTTCAACTTTGCATAATATTTGTATTTTGGCCATAACTTCCTTTATAGACTTTAAAATTAGGTAATTCAAGTTGAATTGGAAAGATACTCAAAGACCTACAATTTTGATGAAGACACTTTCTGGAAATAACATAAATTATATTGATGAAAATGCCCTTGAAGTTACTATATATGCACAAAGTGGTGACTTTTCATGTCAAATGGTGTCTTTCCAATTGTATATGAATTTTAATCACTTGTAACTATTCCTAAGGCCTATAAATACATGTGTTGGTTGCATTTCAGAAAGAGAAGAATAACAATATAGATAGAAGATATTAGAAATCATATTATTATTTATCAAAAGTCTTAGTTTTATTAGTTAGTATTATTAGTGCAATTCAAATATTCAAGCGAAGAACATTCAAAGCAAGTCAAGAAATCTTGAAGAAGGCTATCTACATTCAAAGTTCTATCTTTCTCTCTTAGTACTTTGTATTTTATTTTCCTTCTTGTTGTTATTTAACTGTATTTATCATGTATCTTGGTTAAGCCATTGTTTGTTATAATTTCATGGAAGAATGAATCAATGAATTACATCTTTTAGTTAATGTTATGTTAATGATTTGAGTTTAATTGTGAGTTTGAATGTGTTGTGTATGCTTGATCACCATATATAATGTTTTAATCAAATATGTACATAATGAGAGTTGGTGCATTTTGGTGGATATATAATTGAATTCTCTAAAGGCAATGAAATCACTTGGAGACAAGGGATTCTACTTAATGAAAAATTATAAACCTTGCATGGCAATATTATGGATTATGTTTATCTCTACAATGACATGAGAATGCTTGTAGACTCTAAATGAATTACCATTAATTGACAATGAGAGTTACATTTAAGGACTTTAAGTATGTATGACAATGAGAGTTGCATTTATGCCTTATACTATGTTTATAATCATTTCACTTAACCATTTGTTTATTTTGTAATCCTTAGTAAATTTATACTTGTAGTTCTAATAAACCCTATTTAACTTAATATTTAGAATAATTAGATTAATTAGTGTAGTTAGTAATTAATTAGTAATTAATTAGAATAATCCATCAATTTTCATTATTAATATTTTGTCTATCCATCTTAGTACCTATTCGGTTAATATAAAGTACACAAATTCCCAATGTTCAACACCCTACTCACTCTATACTTAGTCTTAGATACTAGGGTAATTTAATTTGACCTATATCAGCGTGCCAAAGGAAAGTTTCTTTTTCAATAAGATTTTGACTTCTTCAAACAAATTATGAGTTCCCAAGCACCTTTACTATAATTTATTTGAGTGCCAATGGGAATTTTTATGATTTTGACAGTAAATGGTGAACAAAAAATAAAATAATTTATAAAATAGGAATTTTTTTGATTAAATGCTTACAAGCTTGATAAAATTGGGAAACAAAATTGAAAATAGCTAGTAGAAATAGGAAAATAGCAAAGAAAATATAAAAGTTACTAGAATAAGAAAATTACAGTATTATGGCTATTTGGCTGATGAAATTCTAATAACAACTGATTAAATTATTGTTGATGATTGAATTTTGATTGAATTGGATTATTGATGACTGGTTATTGCTTATTTTATCTCCTTATATACTTTTATAGTAGCTTATCATTAATTCTTCAATAAAAAATGGTAATCATAAGTTTTTTAGTTTTTTGCAATAAATTATGTAACTTATAGCCTTTTATTTTCTCCAACTCAATATAATAAGAACGTGCTCTTCTATAGCTTTCGTCCTACTTAATCACCAAGTCATAATTTAATTGGTTGACCTTAACTTAATGGGTTTATGGGCTCAAAACTGGACTTTTAATTAGAAAAAAAATTAAAATTAATGTTTGGCCTAAACAGTTATCCTTTTGATGTTTCCCTTATGATGAGCTTCTTTGGATGTTCCTTCTTATAATGCCACTCCTCTGATGGCTCCTCCATTATTGTTTAAGGTGGTTCCTCCTCTTATTCCTTGCTAAGTTCCTCCACATCAAAAGGCTTTGAAGCTTCCTTTTCTTAAATGCTCATATCTATAAAATCACGTACAACATTTTCAATTCAAACAAGATCCTGTATTAGATTAAGTGGATTGGATTTATCAAAAATTACATACAAAGACACTTCTACCACTAGAGTTCTTTTGTTAAATGCCTTATAAGCTTTGCTAGTGGTGGAATAGCCTAAAAATATGCCTTCATCGACTTTAAAATCAAATTTTCTAAGGTTGTCCTTGGTTTTTAATATAAAGCATTAGCACCCAGACACTTTAAGATATGGAAAATCTTAGATTTTCTATTATTACATTGCTAATAAGATGTTTTGTTTAAAATTGGTCTTTTGAAAATACAATTTGAAATATAAAAAATGGCGTTAACAACTTCTGACCAAAAGTATAATGATAAGTTATACTCAAGGAGAATTATTCTAGCCATTTTTACCAAAGTTCTATTCTTCCTCTTAACTACCCCATTTTGTTGAGATGTTCTAGGTAAAGAATAGTTATGAAAAATGTCATTTTCATCACAAAGGAGTTAAAACTTTCATTTTCAAACTCAGTTCCATGATTAGTCCTATTACTAGTGATGCAAAGACCTTTTTCTTTTTTGAACATTTTTTACAAAATTTTTAAAAGCATGAAAAACATCATCCTTGTGAGCTAGAAAGCATACCCAAGTAAATCTATAGTAGTCATCTATATGTACAAATGTATAGTGCATTCCACCTAGACTAGCAACCCTTATAAGGCCAAACAAATCCATATGGATGATGACAAACAAACGCTTGGTGGTCTAGAAGTGGACACTCTATTTTTGAGCTTGAATGATGACTTTACTTTTTTCCATTTAACAAGCATTACATATATTATCTTTGGTAAACTTCAATTTGGACAACCCATCCACAAGTTCCCTTTTGCAAAGTTTATTAAGAAAATTTAAATTGGCATATCCTAACCTTCTCTGCCAAGTCCATATGTCATGGAAAATTGACGTTAAACACTTGTGTTCTTTGTTATCTATTTTATTTAAGTCAATAACATAAACATTATCAACTCTTTCACCACTAAAAATTACTTTATCATCACCAAGTCTACTAATAAAGTAATTTTTAGGATAAAAGGTTACTTTATTTCTTAAGTCATATAGTTGACTAATACTAAGTAAATTATGTATGAGACCATTCACAAGAAGAATATAATGTATATAGAAGGTATCCAAGTTACTTATATTGCAAATTCCAATTATTTTTCCTTTGGCATTTTCTCTAAAGGTTACATTTCCATCTGAGGATATGAATTGGCTCTTATAACTGGTCATGTGTCTTAATCGTCCACTATCCAAGTACCACATATCTTTACACTTGGTAGATTTCAAGCACACTTACACATCGTAAAATCACACAAATTTTTAAACCCAAACCTTAAGTAGTCTAGGCTTATTAGTCTCAAAATAGTCCAACAATAATAGGTATAGATGCAGTCTTCTATAATAGCACACATTACTAGTATATCTTAGTTTCATGCAATAAAAAAATCTAACCTTAGTAAACCTATTGTGCCTAGGTGCATATATGTTTTAGCATGAAAATGATACATATTTTCTTTTTTATGCATATGTGACCTAGAGTGAGCATAGGTCATATAATCATAATTACATATGATGTTTTGTGAAACTATATGTTTAGGTGTGTGTGTCTCTTAGTGTACATGTATGCCTGATGTTGGGGCCTTTTAGCTTAAGCTTTAAACCTTTGTGCCTTAGAAAAATTAGCCTTTAAAGGCTTTGTGTTGGTACTTAGATTCTTAGGACCTTCGGTCTTAGAATCTTGAGTTTTAATACTCTTATTTAGGAAGAAGGATAAAGAGAGAGTAGTCTTAACCAACTTTAATGGATTTAATGATGATGATGATGCCTCATTTGAGTATCCAAGTCCAAACTTTATACTAGGTTCCCTTTGTAATCTAAAAGACTATCAAGTTTTTCTTTTCCTTATGAAATTTAGAGACGGAGTTCTTTACCTTTAGAACTTCTTTTGAAACCAACTCATTTTCCTTTTTAGTTTTATCAAATTCATCTTTTAAAGAAATGGAGTTTTCAAATCAAAAGATAGTTGCTTATTATAAGAATTAATTTTAAAAAATTATTCTTTAAATCTTTGAAACTCTTAAATAGTTTTAAAATATCCTTTTTGTAAATTTTCTTTTTTAGAAAGCAATTTTTTGCATTTTAAAGCTAAATTGAGCTCTCATCATTATTACAGTCATTATCAGCACAACAATCATCATTATAATCATCAATTTCACCTTTTTTCCCTTCTTGTGATCACTCTTCTTGAACTCATTTTGTTTGGCTAAGTCTTTTCTTCTCAAGAACTTCTTGAATCCTCTTATATGCATGGCCAAATCTTCTTCCTCTTCACTTGAATCATCAAGACTCTCCTCATCACTTAAGTGTTATGACGCCTTAAGAGTTATACCCTTCTTCATCACTTGAGTCACTTTAATTGATTATGTGCTAGGGTTAGAACCATATTTTTTACAAGATTCAATCATTTACCATAAATCGATGGAAAGATAAATGTCTTATAGTTGTATATAATAGACATGGATCTATTTTTATTCAAATTTGAGTCAAAGGAATGGAAATTGGCTGTTCTGAGTGATGGTCCTATTTCTTTTGATTATCATCCATTCATTCTTAGAGAGTGGAAACTGAGACTAAGAATGATGCTTAAAGTATTAAAATTATACAAAGTTCTAATATGGGTGCAATTTCCAAAGCTGCATTGGAGTTTTGGAATCCAATATCTCTGAGTAAAGTTGTAACCTTGTGTGGTAGGCCATTATTTTCTAATCAATGTACTCAAAATTAGACTCGATTAGCTTTTGCTAGGGTCCTTATTGAGATGGATGTACAGGGGGAGTTTCCACCTAAAATTCTTATTGAAGATGATAATGGAGTTCAAGTAAAGTAGAAGGTGGTGTACAAATAGAGGCCATTATATTGTGACAAATGCAACCAGTTGGGGCATTTAATTGCTAAAGGTATTCAATAAAATATTAGTTACAAGATATGAGTTCTTGAGAGTCCTGATGGAAATAAAAAGGCAATAGCTATGATAGAGGAGAAGATGGAAACACATTTTAATTTTGATATGCCCATGATGCTGAAACAAAAGAGGCTGAACTAAAAGAAAAGGCTATTATTGAGTTTACATTAGTTCCTAGAGATAGGTTTAATTCTAGAGGTAATTCTCAAAATCAAAGTAGGAGAATTATGAGAGAATCTTCATTAGGTATGATCAACCCTATTACTCTTAATAATTTTATTAGAGTTATTAGTGATAGAAGAGTGAAAAGGGTAATTAAACCCTCTAATAAGGGTAAATGATTTATTTAAGCAATATTAATGGTTTTAATGACCCCATTAAACAGTTTGAGATTAGGAGGTTGATTAGAAAACACAAATTAACTTTAATTGCTATTTTAGAAACTTGGATTAAAAGAGATAATCCTGATTGTGTTTGGAGAAATCCAAACTTAATGAGTGGAATATGATCAACAATAATGATTGTGCTGATTCGGGTTATATCTTGGTGTTGTTTGATCCTAATGTTCATAATGTCTCTTGTATTAGGAAGAATGAGCATGCCATTCATTATCATATTAGTTGTACAAATATGAATTTCTATTAATCTGTTATGTATGTTTTGAATGATAGTATGGGTAGAAGGAGTTTATAAAGGGATATTATAGATACTTATGTTGTTGTGGATATTCGTTAGTTGATTTAAGGTGATTTTAATGCAGTTTTAAGAGATTATAAAAGAAGTGGAGGTAATATAATATAACATAGCAGCTCTAGAAACTTTAGGAGTTTTTGTTGGAAGCTAAACTTATTGAATTAAGATGGACATGGTTATATGTATAGTTGGACCAATAATTAATTGGGTGAGAATAAAGTGTGGAGAAAATTGGATAGAGCTGTGGCTAACCATAAATAGTTTGATTCTTTTGAGTTACTAAAAGTTGTTATTCTTAATGTTGGTATATCATACCATTCTCTTATTATTGCGAATGCTAAAATGTCTCTAGATGGTAGGAGGAAAACTTTCAGATTTTAGGATAAATTGCATAAATAGTGTGTGAACTTTTCAATTTTTACTATTTTGGTGGTCAAACATCTTTTTGGCAATCAAGTGTTTGAACTCCTTATTTTTGTATCAATTAAGTGGTTATGGCCGACGAATGATTGCCTGACTATACAATCAACATGAGTGGGACCCACTTTTAGCTATTTATCTTGCCAAATCAGCATCCATTTTTAGAATATCATATCAAATGTCTAAAATATCCTCATAGCATCTAGGGTTTTGTTTTGGAAAAAAAGTTGTTGCCAACACCAACTTTTCAAACACCCTTAACCTGCATACAAAATGACACCATCCTTCTTTCATTCTCTAACAAATCTCCACTATCTCAGCCACCTAAACCTACATCTTCTCCATCTTCTCATCCTCCTATGAACTCATTCAAATTTTGACTCAATTTTTCATTCCTTTACATCCATTTGAGCAATCTAAACCCTTTCTTCTCCTTCTTTTTCCACTCGTCGCCAATTTTTTCTTATAATCTGTGCCCATGTTAATTCATAGCCATATTAATTTTTCACAACTAT
>CATIWO010029867.1:0-10514 GCA_949673435.1 Macaranga tanarius | reverse complement strand
AACTTTTTTTAATAAAATGTAACTTTTAAATTAAAAATAAATATTAAAATATTAAAAATATTATATATACGTATAAATATTGAATTTTAAAATTATTAAATTCAAAATTTAACAAATATTGATTCTCATATTTCACTATTCATTTTTAAAATCTGATGTATAATATGCATTCTAATTTCTAAAAAAATTAAAAATTACTCAAATTCTACATGTTTCAAGCCTTTATAATTTATTTTAAATTTTTATTTCAACTCAAATTCTATATTTTTTATTTTTTATGTTTCAGTATAAAAAAAATAAATAGATAAGATTTAAAAAAAGTTGTATATGGTCTGAATTCTATTTATTATAAAATAATGTAATTTAAATTAAAAAAATTTACAATACTAATTATCACAAAAATTTGTCCCTCAACTAAGGTTATTATAATTAAAAAATTATGACAACTAAAAAAAAATTATTATAATATATTCTATTTTTAGTTTTCATTCTATTAAAATTATTTATTTAATTATTTTTATTTTATATTGTATATAATTTACAGTTTTGTATATTTCACGAATCACAATTAATTTAATTTAAAATTTTAAAATAATCGAAAATTTTGTAACTATCAAATATGAGGAACAACAATAAAAAAAAAAATTGCAGTCAAATTAAAAGATAAATTTAGTAGTGATTGTCTAAATCATTCAATAAATATGCTTACATTTATTCAATTTAAATTTTTGACTATCAAATATGAGAAAACTTCAACTAAAAACAATGAGGCCAAATTAAAGGATGGAATTAGCGGCAGTTGTCTAAATCATTGAACTATACTTCCATGTTCACACCCAATATCCAAGGAAAATAATGGATAGTGTTTATTAACATTGCTCACAACCATTGCTTGCTCCCTATTCTTTCCAATTGCTGGTCGAGTGGTCACCAATTCAGATATTTTTCTATCTGATATAAGTCAAAAACATGATCAGCAATTTGACATTTCTCTTGCATTATAAATTCACTAGCACAAGGGGTCTCTTATATTACTTCTTTTTTAATCAATCCATTAAGCTAAAGCAGCAGTTTAATCCTTTACAAAAGGGAAAAAAAATGGATATGTTGCACTCTATTTTCAGAACTTTATTGCTTCTTTGTTTTGTAGTACTGTTTCTGTATTCTGTAGTGAGAGCTACCCATATGATTTGGTTTAGGCCAAAAAGACTAGAGAAGCAGCTGAGAAAGCAAGGCATCAGAGGCAATTCTTACAGGCTTTTCCAAGGTGACATGGTGCAATTTCTAAAGTCATACATGCAAGCAATCTCCAAGCCTATATCTCTCACTGATCAAATCAGCCCACGTGCCCCTTCTTCCACGAAATGGTGAAAAATTATGGTATGCATGAACTGTTTGAAATTAAAGTTTATATATATATATATATAATTGATGATATGAGAGATTTGTGGAAACAGGGAAGGTCTCTTTGAGCTGGTTTGGAACAAGACCAAGGTTGATAATAGCAGACCCAGAAATGATCAGGTGGGTGTTGAATGACAAGTCTGGTCATATTGTAAAGCCACCATTGAACCCTCTTGTCAAGCTTTTACAACGTGGAGTCTCAAGCTTGGAAGGTGAAAAATGGGCCAACCGCAGAAAATTGATGACACCTGCTTTTCACTATGAGAACCTAAAGGTATTGATTAATGTATGGGTGCTGATGGACGTCGCAATTGCGACGTCCATCGCAATATGGGGGGAAGAAAATGCACCCCATTTAACAGGGGGCATTTGTATTTTTTTTTTTTTTTGTGGGTAGTATGGACATTGGCGTCGCACTTGCGACGCACTGTAGCGTCGCAAGTTGCGACGCCAATGATTTCCCTTAATGTATATAATAAACTTTCCTTTTTTTTTTTAATAATATTTCTGTGTCAAAATTTTGAATTTTATAAATGAAAAATAGATATTAAAAGAATTTTGTTTTATTATAGAATTCTCATAACTCAAGCCCTAAAATAGTCGGTATTCATAGAACTATCGGATATGAGAGCAACTAAAAGAAAAAGACTTTATCATAAGTTTTTTTTTTTTTTTGGAACATGTTGCTTTGTTATGTCCCATAAGGCCACAATTAGTTAGTTGTTGTTAGTGTCAGAGAAAAACGGCACGTAATCTATCATCTAAGGTAGAACACCACACAAGTGGTTTACACCAACAACTTGCGGTGAAATCCAAAGAAGCTACGGGGGTTTGATCCTGAAATCTTAACCTCAACTTAGACCAACTGGTCTAAAGCCTCATCCGCCTTTATCATGAGTTGTGTTAACTTATACATCCTTTATTGTATCCTGATTATTAATAATTTTATAAACAGAGCATGGTTCCACAATTTTCAACAAGTTGTTGTGACATGATCAATCGGTGGAAGGACTTGGTGAGCTGTAAAGGGTTTTGTGAACTAGATGTAGAGCAAGAATTTAATGTTCTTACTGGTGATGTTATTTCTCGAACTGCCTTTGGGAGTAGCTACAAGAAGGGGAAGAGAATATTTGAACTTCAAGAAGAACAAGCTGAGTTGGTCATTAAAGCCTATATTTCCATGTACATTCCTGGTTTAAGGTGATCCATCATTTTCTTTATCCCGCCACTAAAATTTGCCCAACAAAAAAAGGGCTCATCTTTGAGATACATGCTTATTTCATATCATTTTTTACAGATTCATACCCACTAAACAGAACAAGAGAAGATATGAGATAGATGATGAGATCACAGCAACATTAAGGGACATCATCGGCAGGAAAGTGCAGGCCATGAAAAGTGGTACTAAAACCAGCAATGTTGATTTACTCAGCTTGCTAATACAACAACAAGATGCTAATGATATGAACACTGATGATATTATAGAAGAGTGCAAATTGTTGTATTTTGCTGGCCAAAAAACCACAGCAAACTGGCTCACATGGACATTAATTGTTTTATCTATGAATCCAAACTGGCAGGATAAGGCCAGAGAAGAAGTTTTGCAAATTTGTGGCAAGAAAGTACCCGAAACTGAAGATCTAAATCGCCTCAAAACAGTAAGAGAAAACCAAATTCTTGCTTGTTTTAGCAGCAGATTTTATGTTATATAATGTAGCTGATACACTTAAATTATTGCAGGTTACAATGGTATTAAACGAGGTCCTCAGGTTATATCCACCTACGCCTGCTCCGTGTCGACACACTCTAAAAGAAACCAACATAAAAGGAATGTTAATTCCCGCTGGAGATGACGTGTTCATCATGATCCTCAGTACTGGGGAGATAACGTGGAAGAATTCAGACCTGAAAGATTTGCTGAAGGGGTTTCAAAGGCATCAAAGGATCAAATGGCATTTTATCCATTTGGCTGGGGACCTAGAATTTGTCTGGGCCAAAATTTTGCAAGTATAGAAGCAAAGATGGCTTTGGCTATGATTCTACAAAATTTCTGGTTTGAGCTTTCACCTTCTTACACTCATGCTCCTCACCTTAGAATAACTCTTAAACCACAACATGGGGCTCCTGTTATCATCCATCAAATTTAATGAATAAATAACAGTCAAAGCTCGTTGTAAGTACTGTACAATAAGGAATAAGTTGTTGGTGCAGAGTAATTCTGTTACCTTTTGAGTGTTTTCTTTATATCAAGAACAGTAAATTTCTGTAATGATGAAACTATTGCTCAGTTTTCTACTTATATTTGAACATCATTTGATCTTCTACAATTTCTGGTTAATGAATTTATTTCATGACCTGAAGTGCTGCCTCAGTCAAACTATGTATTTAATACACATGATGACCACTTTTTTTTTTTTTTTTTTTTTTTTTTGGTGCAATCACGAAGTGTCCCCATACATCATTGAACGGACTAATTTTCACTTGCGCTTTATGACTGGTGCTGGTGTGCGATGGTTGTCAGGACAGGATATAATCTTACATTTATATTATATCAGAAACTTAACAGAAGAAAAGGGGAAATTTGTAAATGGGGAATTTCCTTGGAACTGATTTCCATCTCGTTGGGCCATGAATTTTAATGACTTTAGCTAGCTTTTGATCTTCTTCTGGAGTCCATGCTCTTCTATTAGCTTCTTTTTTGGTGCAATGGAGGATTATACATTTTTCTTGGTTCTTTGGTTTCCACTCAGGGTACAACCTAGCAAGATTCTTGGTGGAGTCACAGGAACAGGAAAATATATTTTTTATTAAGTAGCAGCTGCTAGTATCAGAGTTGAAGTTAATCAATAATTGCGTTTTTGCGAGGAAAAAAACAGGACTAAACATCTTCGTCTTTGCTTGATTCCTAATTTCCTACGAATACTACAAATAAAAAAAAAGGTGCAACTTGTGGACTAACAACAGCAGCTGTGGGCCTGCCGTTGTTGAATGGTGATAAAAAAACTGTCATATGAACGTTTTTAATTTAAATCAGTGAAAGAATAAATTTCTGGTAAATAAAATTTTGAATTTAAATTTTATGTATAAAAATAAAATAAATATTAAAAAAATTTATTTTTTTATAAAATTTATTTAATTTAAATTTTAAAATAGTTGAGATCCTTAAATATAAAAAATGTCATCAAATTATTGAATGAATTTAGTAGTATGTCTTTTAATTAAGGTGGGTGATGTGGCATACCGTCACACCAAGAAAAGATCTTGTATTCGATACTCCTAGGGATTTTATCCTTAGATCCACATATAAATCCTTTTAGTTTAGTGGATCTCATCTATTGATAAGTGTAGTGGGCTAGTGGCCAAATTAGATATTAACATACTAATATACTGTAATTGTTAAAATAAAAAATTCAACTGGACTAACTTGTTCACACAAAAGACAAGAAAAATAATGGATGGTGCTTCGAACATGGTTCACAACCATTACTTGCTCTCCAATATTTCTAACTGCGGTTGAGTGGTCACACTCACCGATTTATATATTTCTCTGTCTGATGAGTCAGAATGGTCAAAAACATAACCAGAAATTGACATGTCTCTTATTATATATAAATTCACTAGCATTAGGTCTCTTATATTATTTCTATTTTATCAATCCAATTATAAGCTAAATCAGCAGTTTAATTCTTAGCAAAAGAAAAAAAATATGAATATGGAGTACTCTATTTTCAGAACTTTATTACTTGCTTGTTTTGTAGTATTGTTTCTGTATGCTGCAGTGAGAGCTGCCCATACGATTTGGCTTAGGCCAAAAAGACTAGAGAAGCAACTGAGGGAGCAAGGTATCAGAGGCAACTCTTACAGGCTTTTCCATGGAGACAAGAAGCAAATTGCAAAGTCATCCATGGAAGCCATGTCCAAGCCTATAGCTCTCACTAATCAAATCAGTCCACGTGTACTTCCTTTCTTCCACGAAATGGTGAAAAATTATGGTATGTATGAACTGTTTGAATATACATATATATATATATATATATATTTATATGGAAAAGTGCATCGCAACCCGTGCACTAACCCAAAAAAGCCCAGACAAAACAAATGTATTAAATGCCCTTTTATCATGGGGGTATTTTTGTTAAAAAAAATTTACTATTTGCGACATCCATCATTATTCTATATATATAGGATTGATGATATGAGAGATTGTGGAAACAGGGAAGCTGTCTTTGAGCTGGTTTGGAACAAGCCCGAGGTTGATACTAGCAGACCCGGAAATGATCAGGTGGGTGTTGAATGATAAGTCTGGTCATATTGTAAAGCCACCACTGAACCCTCTTGTCGAGCTTTTACAACGTGGAGTCTCAAGCTTGGAAGGTGAAAAATGGGCCAACCGCAGAAAATTGATGACATCTGCTTTTCACTATGAGAACCTAAAGGTATTAACGTATATAATAAACTTTCTTTTATTTTATTTTTTTTATAGTAATATTGCTGTCTATAAAAGCGTCATAAACCAATATCTATTGATTTAAATATTAAGAAATTTAAAATTTCTAATTTAAGATTTCAAGTTTGAAGTTTAGATATGAAAAAATAAGTGTTAAAACTCAGCAATAGCCAGAGCCTATATAACTAGTAGATATAAGAACGTCAAATGAAAAAAAAAATTATCATGAGTAAAGTTAATCTATACATTCTTTTATTGTACCCTGATGATTAATAATTTATAAACAGAGCATGGTTCCACAATTTTCAACAAGTTGTCGTGACATGATCAATCGGTGGAAGGAATTGGTGGGCTCTAAAGGGTTATGTGAAATAGATGTTGAGCCAGAATTTAATGTTCTTACTGGTGATGTTATTGCTCGAACTGCCTTTGGGAGTAGTTACCAGGAGGGGAAGAGAATATTTGAACTTCAAAAAGAACAAGCAGTGTTGGTCCTTAAAGCCTACATGTCCGTGTACATTCCTGGTTTAAGGTGATCGATCAATTTCTTTATCCTGCCATTGAAATTCATCCAACAAAAAATGGGCTTATCTTTCAGTACTAAATACATGCTTATTTGACATCATTTTTTATAGATTCATACCCACTAAACAGAACAAGAGGAGATATGATATAGATGATGAGATCAAAGCAACATTAAGGGACATGATCCGCAGGAAAGAGCAGGCCATGGGAAGTGGTACTAAAACCAGCAATGTTGACTTACTCAGCTTACTAATACAACAACAAGATGCTAATGATATGAACACTGGTGATATTATAGAAGAATGCAAATTGTTGTATTTTGCTGGACAAGAAACCACAGCAAACTGGCTCACATGGACATTAATTGTTTTATCTATGAATCCACAATGGCAAGATAAGGCCAGAGAAGAAGTTTTACAGAATTGTGGCAAGAAAATACCTGAAATTGAAGATCTAAATCGCCTCAAAACAGTAAGACTAAACCAAATTCTTACTTGTTTTAGCAGCAGATTTTATGTTATGTGTGCTTATACAGTCAAATTATTGCAGGTTACAATGGTATTAAACGAGGTCTTCAGGTTATATCCACCTGTGCCTGCTACGTATCGACACACTCTCAAAGAAACCAACATAAACGGAATGTTAATTCCTGCTGGAGTAGAGCTTTACCTGCCGGTAATATTTGTTCATCATGATCCTCAGTACTGGGGAGATGATGTGGAAGAGTTCAGACCTGAAAGATTTGCTGAAGGTGTTTCAAAGGCTTCAAAGGATCAAATGGCATTTTATCCATTTGGTTGGGGACCTAGAATTTGTCTGGGCCAAAACTTTGCAATTATAGAAGCAAAGATGGCTCTGGCTATGATTCTACAAAATTTCTGGTTTGAGCTTTCACCTTCTTACACTCATGCTCCTCATCTTACTATAACTCTTAAACCACAACATGGGGCTCCTGTTATCATCCATCAAATTTAACGAATAAATAATGGTCAGAGCTTGTTATAAGTACTGTACAATAAGGAATAAGTTGTTGGGGCAGAGTAATGTTGTTTCCTTTTTTATATGAAGAAGAGTAAATTTTTGTAATGATTGTTCATGATAATAATACTGTCATTGGAATTGTTGCTTATTAAGTTTCTTATCAATGCTTCCTTATACCTCAGTTCTGTAAACTGAAATCATGATGAAACTATGAAACTATTCCTCAGTTTTCCAATTATATATGAATATCATTTGATCTTTCACAGTTTCTTGTTAATGAATTTATTGCATGACTTGAAGTGCTGCCTCAGTCAAACTCTGTATTGACTTTTTTTTTCTGCAATCACCAAGTTTCCCCATACCTTAATTTGCTGGTGTGCGATGATTAATAAAGCAGGATCAAACAAATTGAGAGATGTCTGACGGGTTGAATTTTAAATTTATATTAATGCACTAGACCATAGCATCAGGAAAAAAAACATAATATACATAGATTTGTGCAAATAGAACCAACTTCAAAACATCAGAAAAACTCAAACAAAGTCTCATCCAAGTCAAGGAATTTGCTAGTCCATTCCAAATTCAGAGGCCCTTCACTGGAGAAATCAAAGGGACCATCTTCAACAAAGCTAGATTTTGAGCTCTCATCTCTTTTGCATGCCCCTTCTTCACCCATTTCTGCAGCCACATTTCCTTGCATAACAATCAGCTCTGTCTTCTTCTCTGACTCAGATTCTTGTGATGTTGAGCATTTCACAATTTGTTTCTCTTTCTTTTTTATTTTTTTACTCAAATGAGAATTCCAATAGTTCTTGATTTCGTTGTCGGTCCGACCAGGCAATCTTCCAGCAATCAAAGACCACCTAAATACAACAGTAAAGCATTACAGATTTTGAACTCAGTGCATAGATTATTACATACAAGAAACTGTTACCAACTTGCCTGTTTCCAAGTAGTTTATGAAGCCTGAGTATCAAGTCCTCTTCTTGCTCTGATATGTTGCCTCTCTTTATATTTGGTCTTAGATAATTCATCCATCGCAGCCTGCAACTCTTTCCACATCTATTTAAACCTGTAATGCAATTGCATCATCAACATCAACAAGAAAAAAAAAAACATAAAATAACGGTTACCTGCTTTTTCTGGAACTGATTTCCATCTTCTTGGGCCATGAATTTTAATGACTTTAGCCAGCTTCTGATCTTCTTCTGGTGTCCATGCTCCTCTCTTAGCTTCTTTTTCAGTGCACTTGTTGCTCATTGGAGGATTAGACATTTTTCTTGTTTCTTTGGTTTCCACTCAGGATACAAGCCAGCAAGATTCTTGGTTGAGTCCCATGAACAGGAAAATATATATATAGACATATTTCAGACGCAGATCCCTTTTATCAGGCTAGCTAACATTCCAATACAAGCATATCAATTCCACATACCAACAAACAAATTTATTACAAGACAGAATTGTAGTAGGTCCTCTTGTTAATTATATACATACATATATAACATAAAATATGAATATCATGTATTAATTTATGATACACCTCAAATACTTGCCTAACGAATACAATATAGGATTTCTCATAATTTATAAACGTAGCTTTAGCGCAGAAACTTGAATTTAATTTTTTGTCTAAAATAAAATTTGCACAATATATTAAGATATTGATTTATCGCGTACGTAGAATTATGGGCACCTTCTTTTTCAATTAGTACACCCGTAGGAGTCACGACTGTTGTTAAAATAGGCACAATTGTAAGTTTTTGCCCAAATTAAGATATACATGGAAACCAAGTATGTGTATTTGTGTATAGTTGCAGAGTATGTGGTTAAGAAGGTACATGAATTGTGCTGTTAGACAATGAAAGCTGCACGTTACCTTAAGCTATAATCATGAGAAAGAAACAGAGAAAAATCACATGCTTGTGCTAAAAAAGGATGAGAATATAAGGTTGTTTTGCATGTGACATTTCTGGGTTTTGCGGGAGATTTGGATTCAGAAATGGGTATTAATCTGTGGACAACTGAAGTCAAGCTACTAAGAAAAGACAATAGACAGACAATGTCATTGTTACATGAATGTAAAAAGAAAAGCAATTTGGCAGGGTATACTATTGCAGACAAAAATCATTACACTATTTTCTGAATTGCAAGTTTTTGACATTATTCTTATGTTCTTGTCCCTTGTTTCCGGGTTGCACCAGTTGCCAGTTGCCACGCGTCTGACGTTTGGTCCCAAAACAACCATGATGCTAATGGTACTAACCAATTTCAAAGATTTCTTGCTCTTACGTTTTGTTTTTTCTAAGCCAATGCAGTACACTGGATTGTTACTAATTTAATTTGATTCGTATAAGATTATAAGAATGGTAAGTCTCTTTAACAATTACTTCATTACAATTATATATATCATGATCAAATTCAAAATGCCTTTTTAAACAGGAATAACCTCTAAATTGATTTTATTCTTGTGTTTTACAAAATTTTGTAGCATTTTAAGCCTCAATCATGTTCTTAGCATTCCATGAATTTATTTGGAATATGAGTCTTAAGACTTAATTATTTTTTTGTTTACCTGTTGCAGGAAAAGTAAACGACTTCATATTTTTTTTTTGTCTAACCATTAATATCTAGAACTCATTGACTCTAACTAATCTAATTTAACCCGGACAAAATTATAGAGTGGCATAAATTTTCTAACAATTATTTAATATAATTACGTACACCACGACTCAAACTTGAAATATCATTTAATTAACAGTCCATGCTAGCTAATCCCAATACTTGTTGGTACTAAACAACTTCATATTAAACAAGTAGCAAAACAAAATTTTTAGTTTGGTTGGATATAAAATGTTCTCAAATATATCAGTTTTACAACCTGTAGACACATAAATTTTCATAAATTATTTTTTTAGACCAATAAAATATTTTTGGTTTATTAAATAATTTAATTAGGCTAATTACATATTTTAGTCAAATAAATTTATAAAGATTTTTGGACCAATCAAATATTTTGGTTTATTATCTTAATTAAATTATTTTAATGACCAATCAAATTATTTCAAACATGTCATTAAGATAATGATAAATAGATAATAATTAATATTATTATTTATTAAAATAATTATGTAATTGAGCCAATCAAATTACATCAAAA